>CABFPE010000030.1:435844-487157 GCA_900660155.1 Hofstenia miamia | reverse complement strand
TGGATGGTAGTGGGAAGGACATTTCTGATACAGAAGGACCCAAAGAAAGGTAGTGAGGCAAGCAACTTCAGACCAATAACATGTCTGCCAACAACGTGGAAATTGCTAACTTCAGTGATTTCAAATAGGCTGGCATGTTACTTAGAACAGAATAGGTTGATACCAGAGGAGCAGAAGGGATGTAGGACAAAGACGAGAGGATGCACAAGCCACAGGGGGTCATAGAGAATGATAAGGTTAAGATACTGTGGGACTTCAACATACAGACAAGCAAAGTGATAGAAGCACGGAGGCCAGACATAGTAGTGGTAGACAAAGAGAAAAGATTAGGAACAGTGATAGACATAGCAGTACCAAAAGACAGAAATGTAGAAAGCAAAGAGAAAGAGAAGATAGACAAATACAGGGAGTTGGCAGAGGAAATGAAAGGCTATGGAAGTTAAAGAAGGTTGAAGTAGTCCTGGTAGTTGTAGGAGCACTAGGAGCAGTAAGTAAGAAGCATAAGAGATACTTGGAGGAGTTGGGAGTACCAAAGTGGGGAGGAGCAGTAGCACAGAAGGCAGCATTGTTAGGAACAGATATAAACTAACACATGACAAAAATATTTACAAAACTATTTAAATATGCAATATTAATTAAAGGGCAGTTTTAAAAGTAATTCGACCATGCATTGAGTTTATTATCTATGCCCAATAATGCTTGCCTATTTAATAAAATTTTTTTTATTTTTTAAGGTGTTTATATTTTTTCTCACATTTTATATCAATACTTAAATCATTCCAAAAGATTGAACATTTAAAAGAAAATGAGTCTTGACGATTATTGGTACTAAAAAGTGTTTTACTTCTTTTATTGATTTTGATGTAATTATTAAGAAAACTTAATTCATGAATAAATTTGTGAATCATACATAAAGATTGATACTGAATAAAGTAACTCGGGGCCAAAATATTATATGATGGTCTTAATTGCGTTATGGATTCATGTTTTTCAATATAATTAAGTGTTCTAAATGCCTAGTTAAACATTTTTGCTAATGATGAACGTTTTTAAATCATTGTCTATTAATACACCTAAATAGTTTACGTATTTACTTTGTCTAATTTCATTTTCACATACACTAATTTTAATATTTTCAGTAAGCTTTTGTTGTTTTTTGTGTGAGAAAATGGTACATTGAGTTTTGTCAGAATTGATTTTTAGTTTATTATGATTGAAATATGTTACGAGATTTTCAATATCTTTTGTCAAATGTTTGGTTGCCTCAAAGGGATTTTTTGCTGTCCGTAATATACAAGTATCGTCTGCATATTGGTAAATAGTTCCATTTGTCAAGGATTTTGAAATGTCATTGACATAAAGTGCGAAAAGAATGGCCCCTAATACACTTCCTTGTGGTACGCCTAGATTTGTAGTAGTATAGTCTGAAAAAATGTGATCCATTTTTACTCTTTGTCTGCGATTCTCTAAAAAACTTATGATGAAATTTATTGCATTGACACTAAAGCCTTCTAGCCTTAATTTTTCTTCTGAAATATCGAAATTCATTAAATAAAATGCTTTGCTTAAATCAAGTAAAGCAACCGCTGTAAACCAATTTTGATTTAAATTTTTGTTTAATTTTTTCTGTGATTGATAAAATCGCATCAGATGTCCTGAATTTAGGTTGAAATCCAAATTGATTACTTGATAAAATCGCATCAGATGTGCTGAATTTAGGTCGAAATCCAAATTGATTACTTGATAAAATTTGATTGTCATTGATAAAGTTGCACATTTGTGCGGCTAGTAGTTTTTCAAATATTTTTGAGAAGGGGTGTGTTATACTAATTGGCCTGTAGTTCATGGGGTCTAGCGGGTCTCCTTTTTTATATAACAGTGAAATATCAGATTGTTTTAAAAGGGTAGGAAAGTCATTATTTATAATACTTTGATTAAATGCTACAAGCAGGTATTCACCAAAAATATAAAAATATTTCTTAATTATCCAATACGGCAGGTTACTGGATCCACATGATTTATTATTATCTAGCTTATTTACTACATTTCTAAGCTCATAGTAGGAAATTAAGTTGAAATGAAACCGTTCCTTGCGTATATCAGGTTGTTGGGGTGAATTATTTCCAATTTTTCCGAATTTAAAATTGAATTTACCCATATTTTCAAAATTTCTGTTTAAAATGTTTGCGATATCCTTCTTATTCTTGTACATCTTATTATCATGTTTGATTCCTTCAATGCTTATGTTTAGCCCCTTAGTTTTACCAATGCTTTTATTAAGAAAATTCCATTTTTGGTTAGATTTCTTTAGGCGTTTGAAATAATCCTTTAACTTACATTCATAATTAAATTTGCGGCTCTTTTTGATTAATTGCTTAGCGTGTTCATAATTAGTCCAATTAAGATTGATGGGATCCGATTTCGCAAGTTCAAGGAGTTTATTTTTCTTAATTACCAGGTCCTTAATCAAGTCGGAATCATGGGGTTTGTTTATCACTGGCCTTAATTTAGTGCTAATTAACTTTGTTCGCAGGGGGCTACTTTGTTTAACGCTTTGGTGATTTCACAAGTGATGAATTTTAACTTACTATCGGCATCATTAAAAGTGTAGGTTATATCAAAGGATATGTTCTTCAAGAGGTGTAAAATTTTTGCTCATTAAAGTTGCTACAATCCCTAGAATAAACAACTTTCCTATTTTTTGTCCTGAACTTATGGNAGGGTAGGAAAGTCATTATTTATAATACTTTGATTAAATGCTACAAGCAGGTATTCACCAAAAATGTAAAAATATTTCTTAATTATCCAATACGGTAGGTTACATGATTTATTATTTTCTAGCTTATTTACTACAATTCTAAGCTCATAGTAGGGAATTAAGTTGAAATGAAACCGTTCCTTGCGTATATCAGGTTGTTGGGATGAATTTTTTCCAATTTTTTCGAATTTAAAATTGAATTTACCCATATTTTCAAAATTTCTCTTTAAAATGCTTGCGATATCCTTCTTATTCTTGTACATCTTATTATCATGTTTGATTCCTTCAATGCTTATGTTTAGCCCCTTAGTTTTACCAATGCTTTTATTAAGAAAATTCCATTTTTGGTTAGATTTCTTTAGGCGTTTGAAATAATCCTTTAACTTACATTCATAATTAAATTTGCGGCTCTTTTTGATTAATTGCTTAGCGTGTTCATAATTAGTCCAATTAAGATTGATGGGATCCGATTTCGCAAGTTCAAAAAGTTTATTTTTCTTAATTACCAGGTCCTTAATCAAGTCGGAATCACGGGGTTCGTTAATCACTGGCCTTAATTTAGTGCTAATTAACTTTGTTCGCAGCGGTGCTACTTTGTTTAACGCTTTGGTGATTTCACAAGTGATGAATTTTAACATACTATCGGCATCATTAAAAGTGTAGGTTATATCAAAGGATATGTTCTTCAAGAGGTGTATAAATTTTTGCTCATTAAAGTTGCTAAAATCCCTAGAATAAATAACTTTCCTATTTTTTGTCCTGAACTTATGGTTACTAACATAAACGCAAAGATTGTGATCACTAAATGATTCAAACATATATGTTTTATATTTATTACAACTATCGGATAGAAAATAGTCAATTAAATTAGAAAATCTAGTTGGGTTGGTTTTATTAATAGTTTGAAAAGCAAAAATATCACAAATATGATCAATTTTCTTTGATTCAACAGAATTTAAATAATTAGAATTAAAGTCTCCAAGGACACTAATAAACTTATTTTCAAGAATTGCATATTCTATTTCTTCAATTTTGTGGTTACAAAATTCAGAAATATAATTTTTATTTGGATTGTAGCAAATGTTTATGAGTTCGCTGTTGTAAGAATTTGAAAAAGATTTTAGTTCAATCCACATACTTTCGAAAATCTCATGTTTAATTTCTAAATCATTTCTACGTTTTGATTTTAAGGATTTTGGAACAAGTATCATTAATCCCCCACCACGTTCAGATCGATTTTTGAAATGAATATCATAAGTATTACAGTCTGGATTATATAAGAATGGTAAATTTTCACAATCTTTTAACCAAGTTTCAGTAAATACATATATAGCGCTATTTCCAATTTTGCTGACCATTTGAATAAATTCATTGCGATTTGCACTAAGACTTCTACAATTTAGGTAAATAATTTTAAAATTTTTCCTAAAATTATTTAATACATCTTGTATTTTATTTTCGGAAATTGTTGGCCCTGGGTTACTTTCAATGTCTCCAGAAATAATTAGTCGAAATTTTAAGAACAATTTTAAATGATTACTTAATAAATTATAGAATTTCATAGCATAATAATTTGAATGTACCTTTGTAATTTTCGAAGGATGATAGCTGAATTTTTTAAGGGATTCATGTAGGGGTATAGCAAACTGCCCTTTAATTAATATAGTAACAATAATTATAATATAATAAAAACTGCACCTGAATAAATTCATTGATCTTAGATGAGATAGTTAGATTGAGCAATATGGCGTTGTGGCGTAGGTAGAAGGTGATGGCGGGTACGTAAGTGATTTGATGCAACACTTGCATATGATATATTCTGATTACGAAATGATGAACGAGGTGTTGACAGGCGAAATGTTTTCGGTGAATTAGAGAAGAAGTTCCTTAAGTTACCAATGAAATGTGAAAGACCTTTGTAGGAGAGGTGGATACCATCGCGAGCAAGAAGAGAGGAATCAATAATGCGTGGAGAGAGTAGAAACTTTTCGAAGACTGGATGACAGTGTAGCTGCTGTTACATAGATTGTGGATGATACGATTGCATTCTTTCATTTCAAAGTTCTTGGAGAGGTTTTCATCAGCGCAGACAGGGGTGATTTCAAAGAAAAAGATTCGACTAGGAGTGAATTTTCTACGGACTTCAGATAATTCGAGATGTTGCCATTCAAAGCGTCGATCAAGCCAGTGTTTAAGATGACAGTATTGACGTGTGTTTTTGGGTAAAGCGATACTTTTCGTGTGAGTTCAGTGGTGTTGCTTCCTGGGTAAGAGTGTATTGTTGTCAATTGATTGTGAAGAAGACGATGCGAACGTGCGTATTTCAAAATGCTGCTTCCAATGATGAGGGTTGTACTTCCGGGCTTTACCTCTTTTACACGTGATTTCAATTTTGACGGTTGTTTCTTGGGTGTTGGTTGCATCCTTGGGAATGAGTGATAAGTGAGTGGTGACGATTTCGAAAGGACGGATTCTGTAGTAGTAGTTGGTGCTGAGTTTTCGGGTGTCTTTCTTGTGTTTGAACTTCGAGCAGAGATTGAGTAGATACATCAGATACTGAAAGGAGAGAATTCTTAAAAAGAAAAAGAAGTGTTTCAGCTGCATGTTCTTTGTTCAGCTTAGCGAACATTTGGCGGAGCGGCGTTTTCTTCTTATGTTCAATCAAAGTTATTGCTGCATCCAGGGACGTCACGCCGCTGAACAAAACACCTTGCACCGCTTTTGAGAGCGAACTTGATATCCGACCGTTCGCGACAAGAGCACACATTAATGGTATAAATATTTGTAATTTACACAGTTTTGATCCCTTAAGTCATTTTTTTCTTATTTTATCAATATGTTCTTTAAATATTAATTTATTATCAAAAATAATAGCTAGGTATACAATTTTACTTGTTTCTTCAATGATTTTATTGTTTACTTGTAAGCTTAGTTTTCATCATTTGATTTGTTTAGTACCATGAACTTTGTTTTTCAATATTTAGCTTCATTTTATTCTTATCAAAATATAAGATAGCTCTGTCTAATGCAGTGAGTTTGTTTGTATATAATAAGGTATCATCAGCATAATGTATGCCATTTTTTTCAGTATCAAATTTCATGTCATTTACATACATGTATATGTTAAACAATAATGATAATAGTACAAAACCTTGTAGGATTCCATGGTTAATTATCGTTGAATGAGATGTCATGTTTATAATTTTTAATTATTATTGTCTGTTATTTAAAAATGATCTAATGAAATTTATAGGCTATCTTCAAAATTGTATATTTTTTGTAGTTTATGCATTAAGATGAATTGAATTCATTTGATAAATCTAGAGATAAAATGAATACACTTTGGTTTTTGTCAATATATTTTCTCCAATCATCTAAGACATGAATTAAGGCATCATTTGTTGACAAATTATTTCTAAATCCAAATTCTTTGTTTCGAAGTAAATTATATTTCCCAATATAATTATTTATTTGGTTATATATTATTTTTTCAAATATCTTACTTAGTAATGGGATTACTGAAATTGCTCTATAGTTAATTGCGTCTTCAGAATCACCTTTTTTATGTATAGGTATGATTTGTGCCATTTTCAAATCATCCGGAAAGACACCCTCAGAAATAAATTGGTTTAAAATATCACACAATGGTCTACATAATATTGACATTGTTTGCTTTAAAAACCATGTTGGTATTTTAGACGCTCCTTGTGCTTCATTAACGTTTAAGTCTTGTGATATTTCATTAAACTGATGTAAAGTTGTGAAGCAAAATTTAAATTGTTCTTTATAATGTATACTACTATGAATTTGAATTTCATTTATACAGATAATATTGTCTTTGGTATCAGTTAATTTTCTAGATTAATAAATTTTTCATTAAGTACATTAGCTATCTTTTGTAGATCATATATGATTTCATTTTTATCCTTTAATGATGTGATCTCTGAAGAATTATTAATGTTGAAAAATGTCGATATAAATCTCCATTTTTGCGTAATACTTTTATTTTCAAATGGTAATTTCAAGAAATTATGTAAATCTCTTATGCATTTGTTAGATACTTTGTTTCTAATATATTTGTACTTGGCAAAATTGTTGTTATTTATATCTCTAAAGTAGTTTATGTGTTTCAGTTTAATTTATTGCTTTGTTTCATTTGATAACCATTGCTTTCATTTAAGTAATTCACTTTGATTCGTATTCTGCTTAACTTTCTTTAATTTTTAGTTATGAATGAAAAAATGTCAAATTATAAAATAATTTCCAATCTAAGCATAATAATTGTCTAATAAAGTTTTTGCTCGTAATTACTTCTGGAATGAACGTAGTGATATTATATTTCTATTTTACTTGGCTTAATCTCTTCCTTTTGGATTGCGCATGTTAATAGATGATCAGAAATCAAGCAATCTGCTACAAAGTATTCAAAATAATTTGAATAGATAATTTTGATTGTAATCACGCATTAGTATAATTGTAGTCGATTTTTGGAGGCTTTGTTAACTTCCTTAAGCATTATTTTTATAAATTCCTTATATGTTTGTCTATTACTACAATAACTAAGATGAATTAGTTTGGTATATTTATTTATCTTTTTTCAATCCATAAACTTTCCTATTTTGAATCCTTAAAATAAATTTCTGTTCTTTCTTTTGGTTTTAAGTGTTTCGGAACAGATGGGAAAACACCTCCGCCTCTTAATTTTTTGCTACTGCATTGCTTCTAATTTTTTAGTGAAAAATAATAGATCTATATTTATATTTCGTAGTTTATCATCATTTTTAGCCATGTTTGTGTAATTCCAATAATAGAGTTTAAATCAAAATTGTTTAATAGATCATAAAATTTATCATATTTATTTGTGAAACTTTGAAAGTTAATATTTATGTATTTAATTTTACATTTATTAAGATCTATTTTTTTAATTGATTAAATGAAATGATATCTTTGTTATTAGGGGTAGATTAATTCATACTTAGTCTTTAATCTTGTAATTTGTAATTGCTCGTTGCATAGAAGACAGTCTTTGTTAAATGTACTATGATTTGTTGCGGTGTAATTGTAACTTATTGGAATTAAAACAGTTTATACAACAATACTGATCTTTGTTATTTTTGTTTGGACATTCTATGCAATTATGATGTTTCATGCAAAACAAAACGTACAGTTATTATAATATCCTTTACATATGAATTTTGTAGGTGACAAAATGTACCACATTTCGAACCCATCTTGACGTATAAACAGGGGTGGCAAATTTACCGTCAACAGCATTATCTGCTGTTAATATTAACATCAGGCCATTTTGCTGTTTACAGCAAATATAAAAACAGCCTTTTTCAAAGTTTTCTACTTTACAACATACAAAAGATTGAAATTTGGTTTGCTAGATTTCAAAAGACGGAATTTGTAAACTATAGTGCTATTATTCTGTTACTCAGAGCCTTTAAAAACGATGCCCAGGCCTGAAAACAATCTGATCTCCAAGCTTATATGCAATACCTCAGATTTGAATATTTATGAATCCTGTTTGCATTTCTTTGTTTACATATTATTCAAATGTTTACAATGTATTTTCGGATTTGTTGTGGCTTTTGACTAATTTCAGAATTCTTAATTTGGTCGAAAATTCATTCAATAAATCAAACATTTTGAATTTCATTTGTTCTTAATTGACCTAGTACAGTCAGGGCTGTGCCCAAGGGGGCATGGCCCTTCCTTTTGGGTCACTTGGCCCCTTTCCTTCCGAGATCCTGGTTACAAAACTCCATAGTTTTAATTCAAATATTCTGTAACTAAACTGGAGTGAATATATTTTAGTTAAAATGTATCAAATACTAATGCCATTCTATTAAGAACTCAATGAAAAAATGCAAAAATGTTTTATATGATCAAAAACTGTGATTAATTTATTGAACTTTGCGGGGCCATGGCCCTCTAACTTGCAAATGCGTACCACGGGACTGAATACAGTAAAATTTGGCAAAAATAGACTCTCAGAATTCGGATTCGGATTCATAGATAAATTTGTGGTTTAGCAGAAGCCTAACTTATGCATATGCACACAATTTCTATAAAAAGTTAATAGCTAAAATTATATTATTCTAAAAGTGCTAATAAAATTTAAAAACCTAAAAATGACAAAACTACTAAACAAGTGAAGTTAGCTGCTAATGGTTGCAAAAGAAAAATTTAGGTCTTCACGAATTGGCATGATGGGAAACAAATACAAATTCGATACAAAATGTACATCATCAGAACAACTCTGCTTAATGAATACATTCACATAATATTTTTTATTTTCAATTGAAGAATTGCAATATAACATATTTGAAGTAATATCAAATAATGAGCGTTATACATCATAATGCATAGACTTAAATTAACTCACAGTGCACTTAAAATAAGCCTAAAGCAGCAAAATATACAATAAAAGTGCTTTGTTAGCTGAAGCCAACAATTAACATCATCTGCTGTTACCACCCTTGTGCATAAATAATCAGTTAGATGCAACTTTGTATAACCAACTCATATTTTATTACTAAGAAGTAATGATCTCAGTTTTGGAAAAACCTTCAAGATCGCTTCTTCACAATTGCTAAATTTATTGGTGTATGAAAATATTAAAACATTACAGGATAAGGGTTCTATATTAATATTAAGTTTTTGAATTATCTTCTGAAATTGTTCAAAATATTTGTTGGTTAACTGATAAATGTGTTCATGGGCACATAATTTCATTTCTTTTCAGCAATTAATCTAAGAATGCATAGAATTAACAAAATGCAACACTGCTAAGTTCACTTAAAATAAAGTACTCTAAATGAATGTATGATCGAAACAAATTGATGTTGTTTGTGTACAGAAATTGCTTTCGTTAATGAATTTTGGATAAATACCAAGCTATTTGCATTGAAATACCACATAAGTTTTTAATTAATGATCATATCAATTTGTTTATTGAATTGCAAGCGTTCACTACAAATTAATATTTCTAAAGGCAACAACTGCTTGGAACAAAAGTTAACTGAACATTCTAAAACACTATATATTCTCTCAAACACAAAACTATTACATAAGCATTCTTGACAAATTATGTTTACAAGAACTACAATATTTTTCATCCTTGTAACGAAAATATGACAAACAATAAACAATAAAACGTTTGGAAGACGTCTTATAACACGTTTTAAAATGGTTTAGAAGACGTTTAGAATTAGTATCTATGACTGGTGTAGAAGACGCTTAGAAGACGTCTAGAAGACGTTTATAAGACATCTAGAAGACGTTTAGAAGCCGTCTAAAAGACGTTTAGAAGACGTCAAGAAGTTGCTTAGAAACATTTACAAATCATTTACTAGACTTCATGTTTAAATATCACAGCAAAATTATGTTAATGATTTTCATAATTCTGCTACAAGCAGACAAAACTGCATTATGCAGCATAGAAATTGCTGCATACAGCAATGGGCAGTCAAAGAAATAATCATTGCCATTTCATTACAACAGTCAAATTCATAATTTTTTAATTATGAATTATGACTGTTGTAATATTATGATCGGGTCGGGTTCGGGTCCATGTTTGCCTCATATTGTCACTCTCTAATATATATATATATATATATACAATAGCAATCTGCCTTTGTGGCAAGCGCATAAGCAAAGTAATATTTTAAATGATATCTGCCCCTGGCAGCCCACTCAATATTTATATATTTTGACTTGCGCAAGTTCATGTTAATGTGCGTATTCCGATTATTCAATTAACATTTTTAATGTACGAAAAATGAAATTTAACAAATTCTAACATTGATGAATATTCTATATTTATATTGAAGCAATTATAGCTCAAAAATCTTTAAAAAATTTAGTACTTTTTGGCAATTAAGAATGAAAAAACAAAAATTTTGCTTATTTTGAAGAACTCAATTGCGAAAAGCGCTGTTACCCTTGTGTGTTAAAGGGAAAGTTGAATTCAAAATAGATCGAAAACATATTCAGTTCCTCCTCCGTGCGCTTTTGCTTTCAATTCTGTGGGGATGTTTACATTAGGAATCTATTGAATTCGTCAAACGATTTCACAATGATGAACAAATGTAAACGCATTCATGCACTATTGAATTTGCTTGACGAAGATAGTAAGTAATGTGTCCCATTAAAAAACCGGACCAAATTGTAAACAAACATTTGGAAATTGTTTAGAAAAATTTTATGAATTGCCTAGAAATAGCTTAAAAACTACTTAGATAACATTTATTAATGGTTTAGAAAACGTTTAGAAGACGTCTAGAAGACGTTTCAGAACATTATTTTGTGGACACTAGATGGCATTCAGCAACGTTTAGAAATGGTGTTTTATACGACGTTTAGAAGACGTACCTTAAGACGTCTTACAACGTGCTATACCATTATAAGAAGGGTATAAAACGTTTTATTGTTTATTGGGAAAATACCATTTTTGTAAATTTATCCATACCAATATGTCTTACATAAAATACTATTTTTAACATTAAATAACTTACTGGAGTATACATTTAAACCTTAAGACATTTAAAACTTTAAGACAGCATAAAAATTTTGACTAAGGTTTAAAATATATTTTGCTTTCTATATTTGCAAATTGATACTACTTGATTACAGATTTTATTCATTGAGTTTTTTCTTTGGTATAATAAGTTTATTAAACTGAGTGGGAATAATACCCAACTCAAAAAAGAAATACAAATATTTAAGTACTTCTTTACTGCTCTATTCGCGAAGGTAGACATACTCCTGTATAGGTTTGTCCTCACATTAGCACTCAGCAGGTTTCTATTATGCTGCGGGATCATCACCTTAACGAGCGCATTAAAGGGGTGTTGAGGGTTCATCGACTTCTGCAGGAGTATTTTATCAACTCTTCCAACATTACTTGCAACAGGTGCGTATGAAGATATCAGCTTCATCTTTATAGTTCTGCCGTGAACTTGGTCAGTTCGGTTCAGTGACGTGGCACTGGCTGATCCATAGCACTCAATGCCATAGGTGAGAATGTTTAAGAAGGAGATAAAGTTTTTGTCGAGCTTCGGAGCAAATCATTTCAATATGTGGGTCAAATGAGTGTCGGTTATTGATCGTGATCCCCAATATGGTTAATTCGAACACTGGTATAAAGTTTATTGTAGTGGAATGATGGACGTCTCTTTTCAATGGGATAATCAATTCTTTACACTTTCTTGTATTTTAAAGATGTATTTCAGGAATAGCTCACATTTTTAATATTATTAATTCGACATGAGCACAATTGATATTTATCATCGGCAAACTTGATCAAGGCCCTATGGTTGAGAGATTCGTTGGTACCCGGAGTTTATTTGCTGTGGAGTTGAAAAGTGTTTGACCATATATGGATCCTTGTGTTGCTCCTAAAATTATTGCGGTTGCATCTGACAGTTTGTTGCTTATTTGAACACACTGAGATCAGTTCTTAAGAAAATCACCATACCAGGATACAATACACTTGTGAATTCCAGTAATAGAATTAATGAAATGGAAACAGATTAAAATTAAATAGTTTCTATTTGCCAATTCAAATTGATAGCCGCGAAGTCACTAAATGGTCAGCAAATATCAAGTTATGAAATCTGCAGGACCAGAAACTACTACATCACTAGTGAATATTGGAGTTAGAACCCAGTATCAGGAAAATATTAGTTTGCATTGAATGTCAATATGGAAATCAGATGTAGGTTTTTGTGAGTTATAGTTGCGGGCGCAAATTAAAATACAAACTCATGGGTAAATTAATTTTTGTATTAATTGAAATTTAGGAAGTATACTCATCTGCCAAAATTTTTATTAATTCCTTCAATCGTGCAAAAGCATCTTTGCCTTATCAGCACCATAAAATTTAAAATTAAAATAAAATGGGAATTTCAATTTGCTTGTGAAATAATGATTTTCCTAAGACGAATGTGGGCACATATAAAATGGTATAGACAGATTCAGAATACTCAAGAATCCATGTACTTTTGTAAATCATCAGTAATTAGTATATTGCAACATCAACAGCACTTGTACTAATTTTTTCAGCAGTTATTCGTTTAGATCAGTTAGTTGTGATTCTCATTGGTTTTCTCCAATTTTGTACAAACACTCCAAAAAATCTACATTTAATGCTAATATAGTTCATAGATAGAATAGATACTTTAAAAACTAAATCAAGAGAAAATCATCCACTGATTTTTTGTTCAAATCACGGCGTTTGTAAATTACACCTCAAAATTGTTCACGAGTACTAGATTTTCTGCGAAATGATTCCACAATTCATCCATCCATTACAATATAGGAAAAATAATACTATACTCTACAAAATCACTGTCTATATTTTTTATATAGTTTATTATAATTTATAATTAAATTGTTTCACTAATGTTTAGCAACTGGTTACAAAAAGACTAAGGCCCTGTTCCCATTTAATTTTTCGCCCCGGTTTGAGTGGCAGCGGGGCGAAATTTATACAGCTGCAAAAATTTAAATGGGAACACACAACCGAGTTGAATTATAGCGGGGCGAATGCGTTCATATTTGAATTTTAAAAGCGGGGTGAAATTCTTTTTAATATTTTTGAACGGCCTTAAAAATTTTAGTTTCGTTATATTAAGGCAGCAAATTTATTATTAATAGAAAATGAAAATTAATATTTAACACTTGTTTTAATCTCCCCAATAACAGATAAGTACAAAAAAGTAAATTGAGGGCTTGTCACAAAGATAATGATGAGATTCATTCGTTGAGATTATTAATCCCTCTAGTTAGGAGAAATGCTTAGAAATTAATTTAAATTTAATTGGCCATTGCGCAAACTTGCATTAACAAAGGATAGAAGAATATTCTACAGCGACATCTAAAAGGTTCTTTTGGAACGAGGGTTTTATAGATCCCATATAATATTCCTTCCCGAGGAATTTAATTGTCATCATATAATTTTGCAATGATAATTATTGCCAATTCTAAAAATATGGGACGAAATTTTCCTTGTACATGGAGAATTACAGTGGGGCGAAAGTGTTCCCATTTGATTTTTCACAGCGGTATAACTTTTGCCTCGCTTTAAAGAACAGGGTTGAGTGGCAGCGGGGCGAACGTGTTCCCATTAAAGGTGAGTCACACCGTTGCCACTCAAAACGGAACACAGATTTCTTCAAAAGGAGCGGTTCACAGCGGTTTGACTCAACTCTAATGGGAACAGGGCCTAAGTCATTTCTCTCAAATTATAAGGACACAGAAACAAAAATACTTTTAAAAAAATTTAGAAAAGGTTTCTTTCAAAACAACCAGAAGCATAGGATTAGTTATTATTTTTCGCATCAAATACGTTATTTATTCAGCTACTTTTTAAAAAATTTTTCACAAAAAATGAAAAATCTTGTTAATGACTAAAATTTAATATTTTCTACATTTTTAGATTAAGATGCAAATGATCTTAAGTTAAAACTATCTAGCAATCAATGCAAAGTAACATTTATAAAAATTGGTCAGAATTTGAAAATACAGAATTTATTCGCATTACAACTACTAACATCCAGCAATAAACGCTATGCAATTAATCATAAGTTACACTACCAGGACTCTTCAAAGAGCATCCAAGACTTTCATTCCTGATAGTAAATGACAAAGATCAACGCAAATGCGTTAACAATTCTTCAAGTGAAATTGAGCTATCCCCGTACAGGGTAATAACCTTTTTTATTGATCCCTCACTGAATAAGTAATCAAGAATAACAGTAAGATTGTTGTCTTTGATTAACTCCTTTGCCATTGGACCTCTATGACGATGGCACTGTTTGTTCGAATCATAATGTGATAATGACAAATTTCCAAGACTCGTTTCAGGAAAACGCAAGAGGAAATCGCCTAAAAATTAAGTCTTTAAATAAATATTTAAGACTACTGGCCTAACACGGAAAGATAATTAAAAAATTTAGAACAAGTATAGTTAAAATCTTTAAAAAGAATCCATTCATTTATTTGCATTAAGCCGCTGCAAAGGATTAGCTTTCGAGACTAAACATAAATGTAAGAGACTGCCAATCGTAACCATTATTTCTAAAGAAAATGATTGGCTCAAACGACCTATATAACACGCCCTTCAGACTGAGAAAGATAAAATGATTGACGTTTGAAAATGGAAGTTTATTCCTGGAATTGCAAGAAAATGTTTACAAATTCCAGTGTTTATTGTATGGTAGCGTTACGTTCGCATTATAACGTAATTAAAGCTCCAGCGTTCAATAATGCAATGTACGTGTATATGAAGCAAAGAATGCGAATACGAAAGTTGAAATTTAAAACTTTCTGAGAAACACTTTCTATGAAGGTGTTCACGAAAGGCAGACCCTCTTCCGCCTAACATTCCCTTATCATAAGTTGTAACAATGCAGGGGTTTAGGAAAGGTAGCTTATGACCTAAGTGGAATGAACCATAAAATATGATATCATACTAACCGACTCGATGTTAAAATCTATAGTGCATAAACTCTAACCTAGGGCACAAAAAACAGGCTTTGCTAACACAAGATTTATTAAATGTTAATGCTAAATACTTTTAAGTAGTAATAGTTTCGCCATATATAAGATATTTGTTCTAAGTTAAAAAGTAATGTTATGCACTGGCGTTACAATTACAAATTATCGCTTGCATTACATTAACATATATGCATACTTTATAAAGCCAAATAACAAACGCCAACGACAGCGTAATAAGTGCTTCAAAAATACACACGTCCAGTATATTTGGCAGCGCGATACGCAAAAATACGTAGGCTGGAGCTTAGGAATCTATGAGCAAATACTAAGAAAAACCCTTAATGAAAGATAAACAACCAGAATACTGTTTTCTAAGTCCTTAAAATTAATGCAATATACAGTTTCATATAAAATTCAGAGGTTTAAAACATCAGGAATGGCGCATCAAGTGATTTACAAATGTCTTTAAACTTGAATTTTTGATCAGTTTGATATCTATATAAATTGTTGATATAAACACTTTAAAATGAAAGATTTTGATATTCACGAAAGCTAATTACAGTCATGCATTACTATGATATGTTCAATTGAAAGAATCTTCTCTCTGCCTAAAAACTTGGGAAAACAGTATATCTTCCATTTAACCATTGTGCTGATAATTAAAAGTGATTTTCCTCTTAATCCCCAGTTTTTACCCTAAAGTCAAAAAAGTCAAAATTGAACAACTGTTACGTCAAAAAATCGTAATTGTTGGATCAAAATTGGGTCGCGTTAATGACTACATTTATGAAATAAACGCCACGTTAGTGACTAAATAACCATTTTAAATGTCAGTCGAAAACTGCTAATAACTATAGAAGGTATTATCTTAAAAAAATTCCCGTAAATCTCAGTTCAATTTAAGTAATGTACAAATCGAAACTTTACAAATAAATTGTAATAATGAAAGGGTAGGTAATTGCCTAAAAACCTGAACTCTGAATATAAAATCAGGGGTTGGAGTCAGGAAGGCCTAGTGAGATTTAGTTATATAAAGTTTTTTAAATTGTTTGGAATAGCTGCTAAATTAAAACAATAGGATTCATAAATAAGCAAAATATGTAGCTATGTTAATTAGGGCTGTTTGGCATAAATTTTTACTGGGCCCTCTTAATAATTATTTTACAAGTAGGAATAATAGTTAAAAGAGCACAACTTACCATTCTCAGTTAACAACCGAGGAGTTTCACCCTTTGAAATAAATCCAACAACACAACCGATTCTGCAAAGATACGTCAAATGCTTAGTAGCAAAAATAGTGTTTAGCGAGTGAACGAACCATTGCCAAAAAGTGAATGATGTATTTTTTATATTGCTAGAAAAAAGTGAAGTCTTTGCAACAAAGTCTTTAGGATCTACATTCTTACTGATTTTTTGAATTAAAAAGTTTAGAATTTTCTCATTAACAAAGTGATAAAGACGAGAATTTTGTAGAACTTGTGACAAAAAGCCTTTAAACTCAGTTATTGAGACCTGATTTTCTAATCCAAATGTGTGGTACCACATTAGTTCGCCCATTGCGTCACATTTGTAATCAGAGGAGTTTATTATTACAAAAGGTAATGATTTTAACTGCATACAGTTACATTCTGATGAAAACAGTGATTCCGTTACTCGACTGAGCTTAAGAATATAAAGATGAAGATCACTGGATTTTGATATGTGCTTTGAAATAACCTTTACATGAACTAAAATTCTAAATTCATCTATTGCATCACAGGACACCTCACATTTGAACATTGAACAATCTATATTTAAATCACTAACACACTGCACATAGCAACTGATTCGCTTATGGATTATATTGCTTGATAAACACTGATACTGTAACGTCAAATCAAATGAATGATCATTATATTTTTGGCATTGAGGATAGAAAGAGCTCTGTGAAGTTTGCACAACAGACTTTTCATGTATATACTGAGAATGAAATTTGAGAGCATTAATAACAGTGAGTTCATTACAATTATAAACAAAGTCTTCTCTGATACTATTCCAAAATAGGTTTAAATCATCTAAAGTCTTTGTAATTGTGAAAAGTGCAGAATAACAGTCATCGACAAAGTCCTGTTTCCAAGGAGACATTTCACATTGTTCCTCAATGTCAAAAATGGAGTTGAACGCATTCTGATTACAGTACTTATGCGCATGAGATAAAAAGCAATCACTAAGCTGTAGCAAGCCTTTCGAAATATTATCTAGCTTCTTAACTTCACAAATTAATGAGGACGAAGCATAGTTCCCATGTTCCTCCCGCAAAGTATTTAATGAGTTACTTATTTCAAGTTTGCAATGAGATATTTCACAAAGTTTAGTCCTTAAGTTGCTTACCGCACAATTCAGTTCATCAATTTCTAATGTGACATTGTTCAATTTTGTTTGAACAAGTGAAATAATATTAGAAAATTCAGGCACATTACTTAAGTAGTACGAAATGTTGCATTTTAAGGTAAACCATTTTTTCTTATCCTCTCCTTTGCATCGCAAGTGCTTCTTAAAAATGAAGTCCTTTACCTTTTTTAAGAAAGTGGTGCACACGTTCACTGTCCAACAGTTGTTCAAAATAATTTCTTCTACCGAACGTCTGTAACTCTCGGCATAAAACAGTATAAACATTATGTTGTATCGAACTAAGAATTCCTTAACTGATTCCGATTGATAAGGATCAAAGCTGACGTCATTCATTAGCAGTCTCTAAAAGAGATACGTAAGTGGACAATCTAGCGAAGATTAGGGAAGAGCTTAATACTAGTGGAGTGCAGTAATACCACAGTAGCGAATTACAAAATCGCGTTGATTAGCAGTAGAAAAAAATAACCCGCGGTGGTATTAAAGGCTACCACAAACGATGTTCTTTTTAACTTGAGTTCATTACATAGAGTTTTAACTCAAAATATGTAAAACGTAACTAAAGGTATTCATTACTTAATTAGTTCTCTATATTGAAAATATTGATAAATCGCCCTTCGTTAGCAAACAATTAATTTAGTTGCTCTAAAAAAATCATTTATAAAATTCATAATGTAAACTGAATATATTGCAATCTTCTGACAACTATATGCAGACCTGCTTAACGCACTTTCATTCTTTATTTAAAAAAAACTGTTTCAGAACCAAATGTTAATATTAGAGATAAGTGCGGTGCGTAATACCGCGGTAGCGATTTACACAATTGCGGTGGTTAGCAGTATAACTATAAAACTACTTGCGGTGGCATAAAAGTTATAGATAACGTGTTTTGTTTTAAGATTTAAAATCCTTACGTATTTCTCAAAAAACTGTTTCTGAAGCAAAACTAAGAGATTTCATATACAAAATATTAAAGTAATTTTATTAAAAATTTGATACTACCCTAATAAAAACGAAATGACAAAATTACTAAGAAATTGTCTTTAAACTTTTCTACGAAAAATCCATAACACTAAAAAAATAATTCAGAAATCTATCTTCTTTACGAAGACAAATATCGCCATTGTTGCGGAATACCGCGGTAAAATTTCCTTTATTGCGGTGGTTTGCGGTAAAAAATTGACATTGCGATGGCTAGCGATACAGTTGTTTTCTGCTGTGAAAAAATTTTTACAAAACCTGTACCGCGCTTATCTCTAGTTAATATATCTAACCCTTTTCATAGTAATTTGAAATTGTTGCGTGTTTCATGAAAGATGACTCTACTCAAGTAAAATTGGAGTCATTTACCAAATACTTTAGAAATTGACTTCATTTACTTATTGTTATAATTTCAGAAGCTGAATTTGGGGCATTTAAATCTAAATCACATCAAAAATCGCAATTTTAATGTATAATAAAACAAAAGGAGACCCACTATCACAAAGAAATCACTATTAAAAAATATGCGCATATATTAAAATAAGTAATTGTTTTTAAAATTGAAAAACATACTTATTTATTTTTTAAATATTTAACTAAAAAATAATAATGTCCTTAATTATTTTAAGACTCCTGATTATAAGCGCGGCATACGCTGTAAAAGTTTTCTCTCTGTAGTAGTGATATTCTTTACAAAAACTTATCTCTATTTAGTATATTTTAAAAAAATGAATATAAAGTAAAATATATAAACACCGGTTTTATGCAAAATGTATGCCTTCGAGGGACCTCCACGAATAAGCAGATGTTCCAGAAATATGTCTTAATGTGATAACGAATGACGCATTAAAAATGTTCAATTTCTATGATTGAGAAAGAGGGGTTGGCATTGGTAGCCGCTAACGCTAATTGCTGCATTATGTGAGATCACTATGTAAATTGTGACACATTTCTAAGAAAAATGTGTTTATAAAGTATACATTTAGAAAGGCAATTAAATCATAGTTTCCTTTCCGTTGAAGGAAACGAGTGCATAGCTGCTATCTATTTCGAAGAATGGCCGTCATAAACAATAATTAGATCACATTGAACAGTAAATAGTAAACATTCGAATTTACACTGCGTTCTTGATCAAGCTCTTCTAGGTACTGTATTGACATTAAATTTCTCATAGTTAAAACAGAAGAGAAAAAATTATTACATTTTTAAATAACTAAAAACATTGTTGCTTGTAATATTCATTTTTTTCAACGAGAAATCAAAATCAATAACGAAAAAATGGGGCAACAATTTTATCAATCACGTGGCGTTTTCAGATTTTAAATTTTTAAATTAGTTCGGAGGATATAAGCGTTTAAATATTGCTTGAGGAAACCATGATAGATTTCGAAAAAATTCTTAGTAGAAAAAAATAGAAATATTGTTAAAATTCGTATAAGTTTAAAAAAGAAATAAATTTAATTAAAAACTTAAGAATTGAAATTGAAGACCTTAATCTAGAATGGTCTGCATCAAAGAATATTTCAAGAATTTCAAAATACAAAATATTGTGAAATTTTTAATTTTCATTCTAAATTAAATTTGAAAAAATTATTTTAAATTTAAAAATACCGACAATCAAAAAATATAAAAAAGTGCTGAAAAACATTTTTCCATTATTTTCAAAAACACCCAATAAAAAATCTGAGTTTTTTAGTTTACTGAATAACATATAGCTCAGGCTCAGTGCAAATTAAAGAATGCATGTGTAGTAAAAATAAATATAAAATTTTAAATCTTGATAGAATAAGCGTACCTACAGTTTGCATTCAAAGCGCGAATGTGAATGAAAGTATTTCTAAGAAACATGACAGTCATTGCGCAATATTTATAAACTCGTTTACAGCTACAATACGCAGATACAAGTGCGTACTCATAAAATTTCTATGAAAATCAACAGTTAATTTCTAGGAATTGTTTTGTGATAGCAACTTGAAATGCTTCAATGGCTAGCATCTGAACGCTTTAATTTGTTTCTAGGAAATAGAGTCTAGTGCTTCAATAAAGCGGTAATGGCGCATGCTATTGCTTAAATTGAAAGCAGCAATTGATTTTCCACAAAATTACTTGGTCATTAAAGTGGTATATTACTATTTCAGCGAGCGGTCGCTCTTGTATTATAGATTCGTCAAGAACGTAACTGGTACGCTTAAAGCTCTTACTTTGTATGCAAATAAAATTATGCAAACTTTACTTATTTAGGCTTTTCTTTACCAGGTGAATTAATTTTAAAAATTTTATGCAAAAGATAAGGCTTTCAATTGGCCACTTTATCTGTGTTGCTGAATTATGACAAGAGTTATGAAATTGAGTCATTAAGAATGCTTACTGTACGCATTTGGTGATTAAAATTGTCGCTATCGAACAGAAAAAACGACACAGATTCTCTGTTCTCTGTAAACCTGTTACAATGCATCATAAAAATATAAATTTTACAATAAAAACGATAAATTCTAAGCCGCACAATAAGTACAATGTATTTAATACGATTGCGACTTTGTAAGGCTAGAAGTTAGTTCATTATACATTATTGTTGTAGAACCTTCAAAACAATAAACTAAGATATTTATTGGTTGAAATCAAAAATTTTTAATACATGTTTATTAAAGAACTATGTCCTTAGCATTAGTAATGCGATTTGCTTGCAAAACTGAAGTGATCGATAGATATGGAAGAATAAATACAAAAATACAACTAAATTATAAATAAATGTTTCTTTAAGTTTACTGTAGATAGAAGAAGAGATCGTCATCGCTTTGTGTTAATGTACGATTTCTTCAGCCTCTAGATACTTTCTCGTCTTCTGCATTTCATTTAACCTATAATGGCGCAAGGAAAATAGCTACGTCACCATTTGCAGATATAGCCAGATATGAATAGACAGATCTGCCCAATATTAAGAAATTGATGTGTATGTAGTTGAACTCAATAGCAGAAAAAAGTGGTGTTCAGCATCTCTTACACAACAGCACTTGTCAAAAATTAGGTTGTGCACTTCACTACGCTTTACCTGTTTGATCAAACAACTTCATAAACATGCAATTATCAAGAAATTCTCATGTACGTAGTGTGCCAAAAATTCAAATTAGAGGATTTTCGGCAAGATCCAAATCAAAAATGATTCTTACATCAAGTATTGTTCTTTGGTTAACCAAAGGAAGCAGAAGTATCAATGAAATCAGTTACATATCAAGGTGAAGTTATTTTACACGTGTTGGATGACTCCTTACACAATAAAATTTGCTGAAATTGTATCGAAAGAAAAAAATCACCACTCTGCGAGTATTGAGCCATAAATAATATTAGGTCGCCAAAGCATATCAAGTGATCCTACATGCAAAACTCATCAGTCATCAATGATTTGATATGATTTTCTGATACAACGTCGAAAAATCCAAAGGAAATTTTTTGCCCTTAATTATTACCGGAATTATTAGTTAAGTACTTAAACAGCTTCTCTGAAAAATGTAAGTGAGAAATATTATGTGTCTATATCATACAAAAAGCAATTAAGGTCTCAATTAGCATTATAAATACAACCTAATGTGGGGTATTTATTATTAAACGATTAAATATAATTTAAAGAGATCTGATATTGCCAAATTCTGTTTATCTGTATGTCAGATAGATATAATCTATTTTTAGATCTTTTGAATAGCATCTAAATTAAGTTGGAAGTCAATTTATCAATATCTAAAAACTCCATTCCTATTTATTTCAATGGATTATACATAAATATCTTACTAAAACACTGATGTCCAGTTTAAAGAACATGCACTGTTTAATGTTAATCCATAAATAACAAATTTAAACAGAATCCAAAAGTCTTAAGAAATTAGCGAATTTGATGCCTTAAATTTAGTAAACGGGGCTTGCAGAACTTCGATTGAAGATATGTGTAAAACGGTTACTTTTGAAAGTGTTTGTGAGGAACTAGATGGTTGAAAGTATAATTAAGCCTGAATATCGAAAAAATGGTAAGCTATAAACAAACTTCATGATTAAATGAAGTCAGGGTATTGACCAAGTACTTGATAGTCAAGTATTGTACATGTGCACATTTGACACTTCTGAGAAATATTTGAAAGTATTTGATGTTTTAATTGGCACGTTGAGTTCTTGTGTTTGGGTTCTTGATAGAAATTCAAGCCGCAATCTGCAACTTCTGACTTTATCAACTCCATCAGCAGTAATTGAAGGATTTTTTAGGAGTGTTCCTTACAGAGTGATACTAAACTCACAGACTTTGTTTGATATAACCAAAATGATAATTGCTGTTGATGATATGATGAAGCTACATTACGCATCTGTTATTTTGTTTTTGTATTTAACAACCAAAATATTAGTGAACTTGTATTTAAATGGACCTTATGATCTGATGTTGAATTCAGTTTTAAAATTTATTAGAAATGCCAATAAATACTACCAATTATATTGTAAAAATTGTTTTGTATTTCACTTATAAATTACGAAGATTTCATTTCTTAAATGGAGTGATATTTTGAAAAGGAGTAATTGGGAAAAATGCAGATAATGCAGTAAATAAATTTACGATTGCGAAATACTACCTGTATGCGGCGTACGACAAAAATTCTTAGAAATTGCTGTTTCCTTCATGACGTATGTAATCCATTTCTCTAGGTTGAGAAACAACCGATATTTTATGGTGGTAAAATAAAACCTCCATTTATTTAATCAAAGCAAATCATATCAAGAGCCAGTCCAAATATATTATGTACATATTCTTCCTAATCTTGTTTACAGTAATTGGCATACCTGATAACATGTTTTCATCCAGAGATTCTAGAGAAGATTAGTTTAAAATTTTGAGAATTTCCTTAAAAATAATTTACCTGTTTTCTATTTAAAATATCAGCGACTAATAGTTGTTACAGAGGAAAGGATAAACATCGACTTTGCATAAACTTCAGAATAAATTACAATTTCCACATTTAACAATATATGCTATTACTATATAAAAATTGCCAAATTTCTAAAGTTAAATACCAACATGTTTAGGAACAACTTCTGAAAAACAAAACATTGATAGAGAGTGTTCAACTCTGAATAATGTACATAAGTAAAAAAAGATTTTTTTGAAAGATGAAATTTCGAAAATCTTTTTTATAACAAACTTATAAAACTGGATTTTGAGGTGATTCTAAGCTTCATTCTGCAGATATGAAACATGAAATATTTACTATAAAAATACAATTCCTGACCTCATTTATATAAACCAAAATAAATAACCTTAACTATATGTATACACATCCGCGTGAATTTTGACCGGCCTAAATTATGCGGTACTCTTTTGACCAAGGACATAGTACATATTAGAACATGTGAGATCTTATCTTTCTCTTCCCAATCCAATGACAATAATGTTTAAAAAGCCGATTTTTGCTTGAACAATAAAGAGCCCAAAAACATGAGGTAAAAAAACTTTTTAGGCTGCAGTTGTGCATTGATCAACAGTTTTAGTGTTCTGAAAACATCTGCATTACCAATTTGTGGACCTAAGCATTTTAACAATTTCCTATTTGTTCTTTACTGTACATTCTTAAATAAAAAACGTGCTACAATTCTGTAATGCATTAAACGTACTTTATAACAATCGATTGCACTGTGTGTATGCATAGTTCTAAGAGCCAATAGCCTAAGTATTTGTATTACACTCGAATATTTAATCCTGAACTACCTGGGTATCTTTGGAAATTTATGTTCACGCATTTCTTTTGGATATTCCCTTACTGTATAAATTTCATAAAATTGATATTTAGCTCATTTTGAATATTTTTTTTCAAAATATTCATGAATGTTCTCTACAGAGCTGGACAAAAGTATTGAAACACCTTTTTTTTCTTGATTAATTATTTTTTCATTAACTAAAGTCATGGCTTTGATTTTTAACATCACGATCATAAATATTGGTAAAAAGTTCCGTTAATAATAATAATAATAATAATAATAATAATAATAATAATAATAATAATAATATTAATAATAATAATGAGAAGGTTAAGATACTGTGGGAATTCAACATACAGACGAGCAAAGTGATAGAAGCACGGAGGCCAGACATAGTAGTGGTAGACAAAGAGAAAAGATTAGGAACAGTGATAGACATAGCAGTACCAAAAGGACAGAAATGTAGAAAGCAAGGAGAAAGAGAAGATAGACAAGTACAGAGAGTTAGCAGAGGAAATAGAAAGACTGTGGAAGTTAAAGAAGGTTGAAGTAGTCCCGGTAGTAGTAGGAGCAGTAAGTAAGAAGCATAAGAGATACTTGGAGCAGTTGGGAGTACCAAAGTGGGGAGGAGCGGTAGCACAGAAGGCAGCATTGTTAGGAACAGCTAGAGTCCTGAGGAAAGCTCTCAGACTCCCTGGGAACTGGTGAGTTCCCCGAGCTGAGAGGGATACGAGCATGAAGCTGTGATGTGCAAGTAATAATAATAACTAGTTGCATTGTGAATTCGAATTTTGTGCGAATTGTTATCAGACATTTAGTTTCAATCCCATGCCCCTGTGAATATATATTGTTACTCGCAAGTTTTAGAAAGATTAACATTAACAATTTCAAAATATTCCATTACTTTGACGAACTGTACATCATGGATTTTGATGATGACCGCAATTTTAAAATGTTTATCTTTGGTCAAGAGTGTTGTCTCATTTACAGGAAGGAGAAAACATGTCAATCCGAAGCAAAGGCAAACAAAATGACAATTCAGCTGTCAATGAGAAAATTAAACGCTGAATTACAGGACAATTTGAATGTGGTGACAAGTAATTTCCAAAAAAACAGTCAATGATGTACAATAATCGAAACCGAAAATATCGTCCGCGTTTCGGTAAATTGCAGGATAGCTTAATATACGTCAATAGATACATCGATTACCGTAAATATCGGAATGCGCTGATCAAGTATTTTTGTCAATGAAATATTATATTGATCAAAATGTATATAAATCGAAAGTATCTGACAAAAACTTAGATCTCGTTTTTCTATCCTAAAAATTTTATAGTTCATGCTCTCTTAATCGCTAGCAATATAATATTATCAAAGATAGAGACAGCATGTCTGAGCTTATGTAGGCATATTTTCATTGCAAGGAATTAAAATTAGTAGAAATTTGGTGTATCCCTCTCTGCACCCTTAGACACTAATCTGAACATCGGTCAAGAACAAAATCTTATCGATAATATCGCCGATTATAACTGCGCAGATTATCGATTTTACACTATTGGAACAGCATCTTCAACATGAAAAAATGCAGCAAGAGTGATGTAAGACAATTTAATGGATGCTAACTATCTATAAAATCGACCGAATCAAAGCATGCTACAAATTGCTAAACATTGAAAAGCCGACATTTCACATTTACGCAAAAACCCACTTGTGTATAAGACTACATGCTGAACAGAAATGAGACTTGATCTAATGAAGACTAAAGCACTATCAAAATAAATCAGTCTAAAAACAATGGAATTTCAGAGACTACTTTGTTTCTGATTGTAAAAATACCTACATAGCTGGTCATTTCGCATTCTACTTAAACTTATCTCCAGATTATGTCTACTTTAAGGGAACCTTACAATCCTTTGGATTTTTACATGTAGGTGTCATTCAATGAATGTTAATGAAAACCGTTCTAATGGCAAAACTGTCAAGGTCGCAGCCATCATTTTTTGAACATTCTTAATTCGGTATTTAAGTATTTTTCGGAATAGGTTGGAATCTATTGTAGGCACAGGAAGTAAACAATTAGTAAAAATTAATTTTTAAACATTTATCACCACATCATACTCTATTGTCCTGAAAAAACAAAAATGTTAAGAAAAGTTTATTGCACACACTTCATTTCATTTTAATTCAGAAAGAAAATTGTGAAATTATTTTTATACAATTGTCGGAATATATTTTACATTGATATTGCCTAAACTCATTACTCTTTGTATTGTTTAAGAACGGAAGTCGAAGACCCTGGGAAAGTGTAGCATCTACCGAATCAATATCACATAAAGCCACTATCCGTACAGGATAAAAATGACAGATGAACCAAACATGAATACGCCAAAAAATGTCTAAACCAGTAAAACGACTTAACCAATTTTAAAGTAATATGGTGGATTCTCATAATTACAAGACGAATTTTAATTCTGAAATAGCAAAAATTGAATATATTAACGTAATCAGGCATCGGCAAAAGCACTCCCCTGGAAACGTATAAAAAATTTTCCATTTTCCAGAGAGATATAGTAAGAAGTACTACGCAATTGTTTAATTGAAGAAAAAATGAGGGAATTATAATGAAATAATTATCCATAGCAATCAGGAAATGCAATTGAATGTCGCCTCCCCTAAAACCTCTTCTTTACACTGATGTCTGCTTGTCATTGATATTTATTAGAATTAGAAATTACTAGACAACACACCAACATTTTTTAAAACGCAAAATATATTGTGAATATATCTAAAAAAATTAATTTATAAATTTACTACATTTATAATAAGTGCAAGTAACTGTTAAACTTTGAAAAAGGTGCCCGTGTTAAAATAGACAACTACTTTGTCTTTAAACGTCAAACTAAAGTTATATTGAAGTTAAACAATTTGAAAATCACATTCAGGACAAAAATGACGCCTTGAAAAAATGAGGCGATTAAATTCAATGAATACAGAATTATCAGAATGTGGGGGCAAACGCCTATAGAGAACTTGTTAATAAGTAAATAATGAAAATATTATTCAGTTGATAAGAAGTTTTAAGTGCAGTAAATATTGCATGCTCATTAAAGCAATCACGAAGACATTTCCCGAATTCAAAAGGAATGATCTAAAGAGACAGAATTCTATACCCTGATGAACGACATTAATCAGTCAAATATTAAATTTCGCAAGCTTGTGTTCAGGGGCACTGGAACCAGTAATGGGCATTCAATAAAAGAACTGTACCCAACCCCAACCGACTGTTCATTCTTTTACCCGACCCGACTCGGCTATCAATTCACTTATCCGACATTACTTGAAGAAAAGTAAATACTCAATATAAAAATGTACATGAATCACAAACAAATAAATGCAAACAGAATAGCGGTAAAATTAAAAAATGCTATTAAATTAATCCTCAATAGACTTACAAGAATTCGAGAGAATGTCCACTCACATATAAATGAATGTATTTAACTTTACAGGAATTAAAAATAATTAGACGTAATTAAAGAATTTATGTTGAAAGACCTGCTCCAAAAACACTCTCATGTGAATCGGGTCCTAAACGTTATTAGAGTGGTCAATGACATAACATGAAGAGCTATTAACGTATCATGTATTCCCTATGTTCCTTGATGTTGTAGTTTTGTATGCTTATTTCTGCGAGACTAAAATATGCGCAAAATAATTTAAGTTGTCTTCATTCAGTAGCTTAAAAATAATACTGCATTTTATCCAGTTTATCATACCAGACATTTAACCGACAGAATCTTCTCAATGAGCGTACGCGACCCGGCTCGATATCAGAAGTCGGGTACCGATGCCCATCTCTGACCGGAACAGAAAGATAAGGAGGGCAGCTGCCTCTGTTGCTTTTTTCAAGGCGACAGAATCATTTTGAGGGAGGCAGGATATGTCCCTTATGCCTTTTTAATATACACGTTCATATACTTTCCTACAGTTCGGGAAAAAAGGTTATATAAATGCTGTTTTGAAGGGTAAATAATTTCGAAATCTACACATCTATGAGCAACAATAATTTTCAACATTTTAGAGTTGCTTATTTGGGCTACTTCACAAATACAGACATGCAATTACTTCGGATAGTAATTTCTATTTGATTGAATGGGTATTGGATATACAGGTGGTGAAAGTGGCAATGCTATTTCAATGGCGACATTCACAAGCAAGATCGCACCTTAATTCACGCACAACGATGTGCTTCTAACGAACATGACAGTGTCATTCATGGGACTAAGGGAAGATATATTTGGAAAGATAGTCGGATTTCTTCTTCTGACTCATTGAATTATATTTACTTCAAAGCTTTATTAACTATACATTTGGCATTTCAAAGAATCTATTAGTTTGTGTTTTACTCCTACGTCCACAATAAAATTGTTCACCTACGCAACTTGTTGCCCAATGCACACTTATGAAAGACGACGACATATTTTGACAGGACAGGTGGGCTTTACTGATGATTCACATGAATTGCTTCTATCAATGTTCAATATTTTTCATTACGAATAACGTAGTAGTTGCTTGAAAATTCGTTTTGGATAGCTTATTTTCAAAACTAATTCCCAAGGAATTAAAAACACAAAACTTGACGGAAATTCAATCGCTTAAGACAAATGTCGTATTGTAGTTGATTTAAAAAAACAAATTACTAATAGATTTACAAGTGGGTTGAGCCTTATCAGTGGAATGGACATGCATTAGTTATGGTGTTTAAAATATTTTTCAAATCTCATACAGATTATCTAAATTTATTTGGGGCTGACTTCAAACAATCATGACTCACTAGAAGGCTAAAACCAGTCTGCCAAAATAAATATACAAGTATGTTGCATGCCAAAGAATATTTAGAAAATATTCAATTGTTGAGCGCAAAACTTGTACACTATAGTGATGGAGTATTGGTGGGTAGCTTTAAGTATCCTGAGTTCTTTTTTCACACCTGCAGCTCAGATTTGCTCACCACAATCAATTTAACAAGAAATACTATAAATTTGCTTTGGTTAACAAAGGTAGTTGTATATCCAATACTCTGCTCAAACTTGGCTCGGCTTCTCTCGGCTAGGCTCGTTGACAAGTCTGAACAAGCGCATCTGCCATGGCACACTAATTTTATCCTTCCCAACACATGTTATCCATTCATTTAACAAACTTTATTTAACCATAATTACCAAATCCGCTAACATACTGTAACACATATCATCGAGAATGGTAAAATTGAATGCTGTGTGCACTTAGTGTCATATTATTGAGTAAATTTTTTCAGCATTTCGACATTGCAAGATATAACTTAACCCCGAACTTGGTAAGAATTTTACAGATACAGCTTATAGACAATGATTTACGGCACTTTTTACTAATGCAATCATTATTCTCTTTTGTTGTTTAGATAACAAGTGCTTGCCGCCATTATTAATGTTTTTCACACACCCACACATATATATATATTCTTAATGTTTTTAACACATATATATATATATATATATATATATATATATAATTATATGGTAAATATGTTATTGATTTTTCTTATTCATGCCGATACTGAACCGATATCACGGTATTCTGAATGATACCGAACTAAACCGCACCGACTTCCAAAATTGTCATACAGCCGGCCCCTACTATTGAATTGTACAAAACAACTAAAGAAATGGGCGTTTGCTTTAAATATTTTTTCGGATAAATTTTCTTGGTGAATATGGCTCCTTTATGGATAGATCCATGTAAATTTTTGTGGATTGGATTGGATATGGATCGAAAACTATTCGATCCGCAACCCTGGCTCACCAGTTCTATATCAAATTTAGTTTAGTCTTTCTTTAAACTAAACCATTATCTTGGAATTTCTCTGGAGTTAAAGCTCATAATAAATAGCAAAAGTGAAAAATGTTTGAAGACGTGTATTTTACCGCGCAACGGTTTTATTTTAAAATTAACAAACCTTAGAATGTGCGGGCAAGCCGTATGCACAATTTCTTGACATCATTTTAAGTGCCAATATGAAGTTCATACTAAAGGGTGGGTCCGCACCCTTTAAGCAGAAATTATGTTCTGATCGAAGTCCAAATGCCGACTTGGTTTAAAAAGTGCAATTGAACAGATTAAGTGCGAACATTTACGATAAACATGTTGAAGGAAAATCATGTGTTACAGGGCTTACTTAAAAGTAGGACCTGTGGGATAGCAAGTAACACTGGGAGAAGAAGTTTCTAGAAGAACATTGGCGTTCTATTCTATTTGGAGGATGGAGAATCTGTCAATTAAGAGATTGTATCAACTGGTTCTGCTAGTACATGTGACGTGTCCGTTACTTCCAGCAGAAATATCAATGTTTATAGGAAAAAGGCAAGCATTTACGAATAATGTATAGACACGTAGGCATGTAAAAATTAATGCATTTAATGCGAATTTTCCAAAATAATAATGTCCGAATGCCAATCAACCTGAAAGAAAGTACCAAATCAAAACGATTTATTTTGGAAATTATGAAAATTTTGCTGAAACTGTGCAATTCATTTAAATATTTTTTTGTTAAGGAGGTCTTCAACTGGAACAAGAATATGAAAGAGGTTCTAGATATCTTTGAATTCTGAACATAAATAACTCTCTAAATTTATCGGATGAGCACGAGCACGAGATATTGCGTAATATTAACTCAGCAGGAAATTAAGAAATCAGCGATTTTAAATGCATGCATGCGACGTCGAAATAGTGACAAACACAACAGATATAATAATAATTTCAGTTTAAGTGTATGCGTTAGATTTTGAATTACAAAGCAATTAATAAAGTTTTCCCTTACTTAGCAGTGGTGTGCAAGGTTAATATCATATGGAACACCTAATTGGTAATTGGATTGGATCATTCCTGGCGTAAGATACCCCAAAACTTTTCCCACAAACTAATGCAGGTGAATTATTCAAAGAAATATGTTCTTACTTCCATAGGAAGAAAAATTTGAATGTCATAGAAGAAAATGCAATAAAAATATAGTATTTTAAGTCACCTGATTAAAACAATATTGCTGCTGAACTCTAAATTTTCACGTATGACCTTAAAGTTACAAAAAGTTTTCACCATATTGTCCAAGAATTTTTCGAATCTTCGTAAATTTTGTTTAGGGTTAAAACGAACAAAGAAAAGTTTTCGAACAGCTAACCACATAATAAATGAAGTAAATATAGCTTTCATTATGTTGGTTTTAGTAGCAAGTTATTGAATCAAATTGTATTTTCAACACTTGACAATTAAATTCCCAATAGCCACAAAAAGTCCATGAAAAGTAAGTAATTCTTGATCATAAAAAACGGCATATTACGCATATTGTAGGGTTCGTAATCCCGGGATTCTCGAAACAACTGAAATATTAAACCAACGTGTAATTAAGTGTACAGCCTGTAAAATCCACAAATAATACCCATTTTTAGAAGTGGATGAGCGAGATCACGTGACGAATAAATCCTGCCAATTGTGAAACTGAAATTTATAAGTCTTCAAATAGTATGGCCGGAAGAAAAGTTCAATAAACACTGAATTGGAAGTCTAGTATTATAAAATACTTTCGTAGTTCGATAAATAAATTTTTACTACCTTCTAAAACCTTAGAAATTTTGAAAATAAACTGCTTTATCTAAAGCTATATTATAAAAGTTATTATGTTAAACTACTACACTGAGTCGTATATAGGCCAGAGCAGGGCTGAAAAAACGCTGACGATTTACAAATTTGCAGCTATGATTAAAACATTTTATACTGAATTGGTGAAGAGGAATAACATTTTCTAAAACAAAATGTTTTCAAAATGCAATGCAACATATCACACAATACGAGACTATAATATTTATGATTTTAATTTCATTTTCTGTTTAAAATAGGGTTCCTTTTACAGGACGCAAAGTACACCCCTAAATACATTTGTATGTAGCTATAGAACAGCATAGATCCCTTATGTACTCTACAAAAAGGGAACCGCACGCAATGAATAGTGTCCAAAATGTAGTGGATAAAATTCCGGGATTACCGGACTGGGACATTTTTAATCCTAGGATTGAAAAACGAGTCCGGAATTACGATACCTACCTTAATGAAGTTATTAAAATGCAATATTAAATAATGATTAAATCGAATGTTTCAAAGCAAAGTACATAATTCCAGAAGCGCAAAAAGGCACGGCCTGAATTACTCTACACTAGTTTGTAATGTATAAATAGCATTTTAGCAAAGATTGACGCATTATTGAAATCAATATATTTGCTAACAATTCAATTATCGGTATGAACAATATGTTTTGCCATAAAAATTTAATTGCTTGTAATTTTCTATGAGAAATGTTATAGCATTGCAAATTAAGTCCTTGTAGATCATTACAAAATCAACGTTAGCAAGGGACCAGCAAAACCGAGTCACTTTGAAGTGTTCAAACGGAACTTAAAAAAGTAGAAAGCGCTTTGATACAATACAACGTCTGCTATAAATAACACAAAAGCAATTTATTCTTGCGATTGATCATTACAGTTGTTTCTTATTCATATATTAAAAGTTTTTATCAAAAATAATAAATTTTTGTCGGTGTTTAATTTTCTGAAATGAACTGTAATATTCCATAAATAACAATACTAAATTAAATCGAAAGAATTTATAATTTGTGGTCACTTGAAAAGTTCATAATAACTTTAAATAAATACGTAGTCACTTCCAGCGACAAAATTCGAATTATAAATACTGTGAACAGGGGTGCACCCAGTTATTCTACACAAAATACCTTTAGTTACACATTTTGTAAATTGCCATAACTTGAATTTAATACTTTCTCTATTGTTGGTTTTTTAGCATTGCTATGCAATTCACCATATTTCACTACAAGTAAAAAATACAGCAAAAATACTCTGTGTTGTATATAAGCCCAACAGCACAGAAATCTTTTAAAAGAAACATCATCGCGTTGTGAGATAACCAAAGTTGCGAGTGTTTCATACATCTGTTAGCACTAAGAAGAAATTGTTCTAGAAAAATATAAGTTAAATGTTGTCATAATCACTAAGAGCAAATTTGGTTCTGCCTAAGATACCTATGTAAAAGCTATGATCATTGTTGAATTTCCTTAGGCTTGGCATCACAATATCAGGTATCTGATAGAGGATAACTTTTTTGCGAAATAGGTTATGTCTTCAACATAAAAAAGGTGTATTCGGTGGTGGAAGCATAATATAATTTTTGGTTTCTATAATTATTTTTAAGAGACTTTTTATTAAACAAGAAATTAAAATTACAAGTAAATTCGAATAAACTAATAAAAGTTTAATCGACGTTCTGAGTGATAAGAATTACAAGGGCAGACGATATAATGATTGCAAAGATTTTCAAAAATATAATTAGCCTTGAAAAAATTCCAAAAAAGTCTTTTAAATTGTGTTTCATATCTTTGGTGTATTAATTTTAATTAACGTCTTCAATAATAGAACAGTTCAATGAGAAAATATCAGGAGTCTTATAATTTTTACAAATTTTACTTTCAAAGATAATAAGATTTGAACTTCCTGGATTTGAATGACGAATAGACTTAAAGTAAACAAAGTTGTAGATTTTAAAACGAAATCATTATTTGACAATTTATTGAAGAGAAAAAGATCCAAAAGTAGAAGTTTAATAGAATGAATTTCCACATGCTATGTCTGGCAAGTACAGCAATGAAAGATACCTGATCTCGTAGTCATTTGGTTAAATCATTCTATAATTTTGTCACAGATTCAAATAGTTCGAATGATCATCTTATCGAATTTTTTCAAGTGTAACTCACTCTATGGTACAAAATTGAAGGATTACTAAGTGTTCTGTAAACTACAGCCCATTTTCAAACTTTCTTCTTAACAGTCCTTAAAATTAAATATAAAATATATATGTAGTACTACGTATTCGGTTTCTTTGGAAGCACTAATTTTAATAAATAAATGTTACTAGCTTCACTTACAGATTGCACAAACACAAAAACTTAAACTTCTGATTAATAAATTTTAATTGGTTAAATTCAAATTTTAACAGGATTCCTCCTAGACAATCGTAGATTTGATATACAACTTTAATACAGGGCAATTGCTTGATTGACAATGTGTTGAGAATGGTTGAATTGTTGAATGATGAAATATATAATTACACAAAACAAAGGCACAATTCATTGCTGTCTTTTAAAATTCATGAGCAGGTGCCAGGAAGAAAGATTTCTAAGCAATTGTCAATCGTTTCAGAACTGAATACCTTCCGAAATATCAATACAGAGTTATAGGAGATCCAATGCAACAACTCTACTTAGAAGGTTGTTGCATAGATCATTGATTCAGTCCTGGATCATCTTCTACATAAGTCTTAGAAAACATGTAACTGATAATCAGGGGTGTGTAATATTGGATTGCAATATTATTTTGAGGTAAAAATAAATAATTGCATCTAAAAAGGTCAAAAAACAATAATTGTATCGCAACAATAAATTATTAACAATTTAAAATTATTTCCCCATTTACACCGCCATGAATCCGAATCGACCTTTTCGAAGCAGTAAGTAACAATTTCTTTATTGGAAGACTTTACCATGGTGTTTAAGCACAACGTAAAATGTACACGTTAAATGGCTTAGCAGAACAATATTCCGCTTACTACACTCAANTAAAAGTTTAATCGACGTTCTGAGTGATAAGAATTACAAGGGCAGACGATATAATGATTGCAAAGATTTTCAAAAATATAATTAGCCTTGAAAAAATTCCAAAAAAGTCTTTTAAATTGTGTTTCATATCTTTGGTGTATTAATTTTAATTAACGTCTTCAATAATAGAACAGTTCAATGAGAAAATATCAGGAGTCTTATAATTTTTACAAATTTTACTTTCAAAGATAATAAGATTTGAACTTCCTGGATTTGAATGACGAATAGACTTAAAGTAAACAAAGTTGTAGATTTTAAAACGAAATCATTATTTGACAATTTATTGAAGAGAAAAAGATCCAAAAGTAGAAGTTTAATAGAATGAATTTCCACATGCTATGTCTGGCAAGTACAGCAATGAAAGATACCTGATCTCGTAGTCATTTGGTTAAATCATTCTATAATTTTGTCACAGATTCAAATAGTTCGAATGATCATCTTATCGAATTTTTTCAAGTGTAACTCACTCTATGGTACAAAATTGAAGGATTACTAAGTGTTCTGTAAACTACAGCCCATTTTCAAACTTTCTTCTTAACAGTCCTTAAAATTAAATATAAAATATATATGTAGTACTACGTATTCGGTTTCTTTGGAAGCACTAATTTTAATAAATAAATGTTACTAGCTTCACTTACAGATTGCACAAACACAAAAACTTAAACTTCTGATTAATAAATTTTAATTGGTTAAATTCAAATTTTAACAGGATTCCTCCTAGACAATCGTAGATTTGATATACAACTTTAATACAGGGCAATTGCTTGATTGACAATGTGTTGAGAATGGTTGAATTGTTGAATGATGAAATATATAATTACACAAAACAAAGGCACAATTCATTGCTGTCTTTTAAAATTCATGAGCAGGTGCCAGGAAGAAAGATTTCTAAGCAATTGTCAATCGTTTCAGAACTGAATACCTTCCGAAATATCAATACAGAGTTATAGGAGATCCAATGCAACAACTCTACTTAGAAGGTTGTTGCATAGATCATTGATTCAGTCCTGGATCATCTTCTACATAAGTCTTAGAAAACATGTAACTGATAATCAGGGGTGTGTAATATTGGATTGCAATATTATTTTGAGGTAAAAATAAATAATTGCATCTAAAAAGGTCAAAAAACAATAATTGTATCGCAACAATAAATTATTAACAATTTAAAATTATTTCCCCATTTACACCGCCATGAATCCGAATCGACCTTTTCGAAGCAGTAAGTAACAATTTCTTTATTGGAAGACTTTACCATGGTGTTTAAGCACAACGTAAAATGTACACGTTAAATGGCTTAGCAGAACAATATTCCGCTTACTACACTCAAAGTTAATTGACCACAAAGTGACTGTGCTTCAATGCGATGCCAATAAGTTTGCCTTTTTTACAAAAATTTCTGGTCAAAAAACAATTCTTTTTATTTTACAAATCGTAAAATAAATTATTTATATTGTACTTATTGCAATATATTTTGTCAACAATTATTTATTGCCCACCCCCGCTGATATAATAGTAATGTCCAAAAATGTAGATCCTAATTTGTTAAAATTGGAACTTTAAGCATGAAAGAAACAAATAAATTTTGAATAAGAAATACAGGTTCTGTACAAAAAATAACTTTTAGAAAATTTCTAGAAGTCAAATGGGAAATTCGCTTCTTTATGAGCCTTAAGTATTTGTGATATAACAATGATTGTTTTTTATTTCTTTGTACTTATAAACAAAAGATGTCATCAATGGATACAAACATTACATATAACTCATAAATATAATTCCAAGTATTGATAAATTCCTAATCCTCATAAATATTAACACCTATTGTAATTATATATCGTTCACTTAAGATGAAACACTATGTAAGGACTTACCACAAACGTCTGCATTTCAAAAAATTACATGTTTTCACGCATTGCCATTAAAAAAATGCCCGATTTTAAAGATGAAGTTGTCAAAGCCCGGTGAATCCCAACGAGCTATAGTACGAATATTGAAAATTGGTCACAGCGGTTGTAAACACAATCAAGAAAGAGAAAGTATTGACTTCTACTAATATCTTAAAATTTTGCATACCATCAAAGTTATCATTCAGACAAATCAAATGCGTGTTGAATGAGTCTTGCCAAATCTTGTTAGTATGTCTATTGTTAAACGAATTTTAGAGAGCTATTCTTTTTGGTCGAATAGTAGGTAAAAAACCAATTTTCTTATAGCGTTTATTAGCAGCAATATTACAGTGGTGCAAAAATGGTCAATTCTGGAATATAACAGACTAGTTTCGTGTTGTTTCTTACCGACAAAAATCAAAGATTGAGCTGCTTTCAACTAGACACCAATATGTTCAAAACGGTCACGCTGAAGAATTAAGGCCATGAAATCTGTTGAAGACAAAGAAATGTTCGCAATACCTTCAAAGTGTGAAATTTACATTTGAAATTATAACTAATGCAGGCTGATTGCAAACAACAAATTACAATGAACCGAATAAATCTCGTTCTATTATGCTGCTTGAACTAGATATTTCTGATTCGTCTAATTCTAGCATAAACATTAATAATAAAATAAATCCAAATGTAATTTTAATCAGGAACAAAAGTCAAATTATATGATTAATATAAATCTAGGATAAAAATTATGTGGTTATTGGAAATTGCAATTTTGGATCTAAATAACAATTGGATGAGATGAATTCATTTTAATCAATCACTCATTTCTTAGTTCAAAACATAAGCGAAACATTCATATATGCATTTAGAATTACATTTCACTGTAATATTAAATGGTTTATGCCGCCTACACATCCAGAAAATAATTTGATTGATATTATCCTATTGGAAAAGCTATCAATAATGTATTTAAAACATTAGACAATTTTAGAGATGCATCCTAAAATGGATATATCAATCTTCATTTGGAAAATGTAAAACTATTACTCTTTCTCTGGAATACTTGGGTTGAAAGTTCATTAATAAATCATCTAATGATTTCCAGCCTTTCCTAGACCTCGCACCAAGATCAGTGTCGAGGCGTAGTTATCCTATATACATCGAATTACTTAAGTTCCAAAAGTACTCCAGTGATAGATCATTCCTTGTTCATCCTGTAAAATTTCTGTATGCTAAGACCAAAACAAATTGTTTTCATGTACAAAAATGTTTAAGCGAATACCCTTTGACCACATTTTCAATAAATTATCACTATTATAGTTAATTGATCAAGAGTAAATATGTTATTTTTTTTATTTCATTTGTATTTGTTATTTTACAATAATTTGGGATATGTCATAAACATACTCCTAATATTAAACCTCATAGTAACAATATATACATTTTCAGCACAGATAATTCTAAAATTTCTGAATAAGAAAAACCACACTTCTAGGAATAATTAAAAGATGGCTATCTTAGCCTACGATACAATGAGCCAAATTGTTTGAAGATATAAAAAGTCCCCCAGATGACATTACTAAAAGTTATAATTGCCTTTAAATCCAAAATTTAACTTAACTCAAAAACGTTATGATTTATGTATTTAATATTTAATATGATTAATTTGAATGCCAATAAAATGAGAGACCATTAAAATACATACAAAGCATTAACTATCTTAATTGCTATATAGTATCATATCACGCAACTTAAACCTTAATTTTACATTAATACCCATATATTTTAATGAAGATAAATAGCAAAAATGTATATATATATATATATGAAAATTCTTGATATTGTGCAAATTTAGGTCCTGGTAGCGTCTAGTATTTGGTTCCAGTCTCTGCGGTACCAGACACGGTACCGCACACCTATAATATATATATATATATATAGCAAATAAAAATTATGACATTTTACATACACAGCGCTTTGACGTACTTAGTATATTTATTCGGATTTAATCAAGTATACTTTGAAATATACTCTTTTGGCAAGTGACGGAATAAAAATATTTCAAAATGGCATTTTACTACAAATTAGAAGCGGAATATCAAACTTTACTTAGTTGTGATTAATTTATATGGATAACATCGAATTGGAAAAATAATATTGGTAATAATCTATTGTGTGAACGAAAAAAATGGCCTAATTTATTGGGTTAGCAATAATCTATTGGTAGCGTTTCAATAATATATTACTAATTCCTGTAGTACATCTAGAAAGCAATAAAAACTATAGCACATTGAAACAATTGCTCAAAGATTATTGATATTTGCTTCGAAATGTTTGCAAACAAATTATATAATCAATAAATATATATAATTGGCAAATGCAAAAAATTCAAACCTGAGATTACCATAGCTTGCAATAAATTCTAATGCTAAAATGGTTGTCATGGAATAAGTGTCTCATATTTGTCACTAACAAATTACCAACGCTTGCAATGCAATACTGTACATTCATGCATTATAACTTAATTTGGGGGAACGTAATTTAAAAACTAAATGTTTTGCTTAGGTTTGGTATTTAGCTCATATTTACAAATTTCATAAAATACCAAGTCGTTGTATAATTAGAATTTGCTAAAATAACTTCAAATAATTAACAGAAACCTACAAACAAGTGAATCGGGCAGAAAATCTGTATACGTGTAAATCATTTTGGAGAAAATGCTGAATTTTCAAAAATTAAATTTGGGAATGGCCTAAACGACTGTAACATATAAATATTTAAAATTATATGATTTGATAGACAATACACTACATTTCTTAATTTAGCGTTGCTAAAATTAAAAACAAATTATTTTTATTCGACAATTATTGAAAATTCATTTAATTTTAAATTAATTTTCTTTATGAATAAAGAAAATCACTTGGATCCTTCAACCTTGGTTTTTTATTTTTATTCAATGCTGATATGTGTTTTCGGAATGTCATAAGTTGCTTAAATAAATAAAATGTTAAAACTATTAATCAATTGAGATTTTTGTTTGTTTTTTTAAAAAACAATGTAATTCTTTACAAAGTGTATTAAAAATATTAATTTTAGACAACGCTATTTATTAATATTAAATTAATAAAAATTATTGTACAAGGAATTACTTCAAAATTATGCGTGGAGTGCGGAAACATAAACTGCTGCAAAAATTAGTATAACATATCGATAATCCAGGTGTTCCGAATTCACCGATATGCCACAATGTAAAGATTCATCAATGTCTGAATCTGTTTTTATGCATTGTGTACATACATAGATGCATGTTACAATGCAAGTTGTAACAATATTTGAAACAATGTGAATGCAAATATGAAACAATACAACTTACATTGCATTTTCTTCGTAGAAATTTTCTTAGAAATTCATTTCAATAGTAAAGGCCATTGATTTATTGAAGTAGACGATAGATGGCGTAACAAATTACGCACATTAAACTTAAATTTTAGTATGATTATTCTTAATATAATGTCAATAATGCACAAATTACGAATTAAGTTTAAATAAATTAAGCATCACAAGTGATGAATAATATATTACCCCTCCAATTCCCGTTAACCCGTACAATTCCCGTTATTGTAATATTCACTGCATTTGCATGAAGAAAATAAACCAATAAATCAATTTTATAAATGTTACGCTCCTACAATACTGGAAATTTAATATAAATTTATTTCAACCATTTATTAACGACAACGCGAATTTCCAAATGAAACTATTATAATCCAATATGATTCCAATTATATATAAAAATTGACAAACCTAATATTTGTACTTATTCACTTTTAACATAGATATCAACTAGAACAGCGGAATTAGCAGGTATTTGTAGAAAAAAAAGTTATATTGAAAGTGATATCTTTTGCCACTGCCTAACGCTCAGCTGACCATGCTTTATAAACAAAGTCTAACTAAAATGTTTTGATACAAAATCTATAATAAACTGCACAAGCCTGCAAATATCGAAAAAAGATGGTCAATGCCTGTTACATTAATATACGAAATTGAACCTTGGAGCAAAGCGCTTATAGAACAAGGCCATTATACGTAAGACAATGTGTCTAGTCGCAGAGAGTTGTATTTAGAAAATTTCAACGACAGTGATATTGTGTTTAAAACACTCTGAAGCAAGGCTTCACCTCATAATACTTCAGAAAACCATACACAGTCTTACTATAAAAACATTTTCTTAGGAACTTCTCTAAATCCAGTTGGCCTGCAATATTTCAAAATACCTTTCGCATAGTTCCCACAGTATCTACATTCAGCAAAAAACTTACTTATTGAGAGTGTACGACACGAAATTTCTGAAAATAATTAATAGGAGTGCACTTTGTAGCAAACAATAATGCCAATTGGCAACACTATAAATTGCCTTGCATTTGTTGCAAACATTGCAAGCCAATTCAAACCAATGAATGATTCAATATACATGAAAGTGTACGATGACTTTCGCAGAATTATTTCTGATGATACTGTACAATATAATGTAAACAGCGCATAAGCAAAACTGGAAAATTTATCATATAACATTCATTTTGGGCTCTCTGTTAGCACAGTGACATTAAATGTAATAGTTTTTTTGAAAATGCTAAGAAAAAATGGCGCAATCAATATTTCCAAAACAATTCATTAACTCAGGGAGTAATGAAATATTTAAAATCTGAAAGAATATTTTCCTTCAGAAAACAAAATATATCAGGGTAGTTGTTGTTCCCATGGCCATTGGAACGCCTCATTATCTGAACAATAGGTATGGAAATAATTTGAATATCTTTACAAAATAGGATTTCTCATTTAAAATTAATATTTGCATGTAATTCAGGCACAAAAATAAGTTTTGGCAAAAATATCAATCATTGTATGCGCGGCCCAATCTCATAGATGTGTTCATATAAAAATTTTTAACATTTCTTTTTTATAAGAGGCTTTTATAAAATTGATACTAAAAAGTAATGCTAGTGGAAATAGAGTTAACTGCTCGTGACTCTACATTGAACTATTAAATGATGAATCCAATATAAAAAGCCTCGATCTGTAATTTCCTTGCTCTTTACTTTCGTTACAATGATGAATTCACTTCCAGTCAAAATTTTACTAACACATGTTTTTTTTAAAAATCCCATGTATGTGTTCTTAAAATTGATAATGTATTTAATTGATTATATTTCTTCTGCAGTAAACAAAATAGTTAGTTTAAAATTATGCATAAGCAAGTTCCCTAATATTTGCTTTTCAACATCCAAATTAGTATATATTTAGTATTCACTAAACATATTATAACTATACACTTAACACTCTGGAAAGAATTGATTTAGTTTTAGCAGCAAGCAATTGTATTGCAGCAAGTAATTTCAAAGTGTCTATCCGTAATAAAAAATTCCTTTCTAATTACCGGAAAAAAATTGCAAGGAAAACTCTTCTTCGCAATGCAAAATTAAGAACATCCATTTTCTGCATAAAATTTACTTGAAATTAAAGGCTTAAACACAATTATCATACATTAACCTGTGCAACAAATTAAGGTACAAAATTTTTATTCTGCTGAATCGCGTGTTCCCAGATGTTTGGGGGTGTTCTGAATACCATGACACTAAAAAATGACATCGGGTACTCGATTAACCCGAGTTTCGGGGGTCAAATTTTCGGGTCGGGAGGTAAGAAGATTAAATTATATAAAAAATCTTGATGTTAATCACAGATTGATTTGAGAAATAGCCAAGACGTTAAGTAATACGAATGAATTGCTGAAAATGATTAATGTGAATTATCATTTCATTTTAGAAAAATCCACTTCAAATCAAATTCAACGTTTCAGGTCGGGTCGCGTAGTCTTTGGGTAGTAAATATTACGATTGGGTCGGGTTCGGGTTTATGCTTACCTCATATTATCGCTCTCTACATGGCACTACTTACTTGGTTAGCAAATGTCAGGATTCTGAAAAAATAACTCAAATAATACAACAACGTAATAATTCAAAAAAATTTAAAAAATTGAAAACATAACATTTAGATTTTTTGAAGTGAAGCATACAATGGCTGGTAATTTCATGTGTTCTAAGGATGGTGGTGTTACTCATTTAGGATTAAACACTTTAAATAAAACAAGAAATTTGCTGCATGCATGTTTTCCTTAGGAGAAAGTTCTGAAACTTTCCGAAGGTGATTAAATAAGTTCAAGACTTTATCTGAAAGATATCAATAACATTTTAAAATGAAGATATTGTATATTTTGCGGATCCTTCAACCTTGGTTTTTTATTTTTCATTCAATGCCGATAAATGTTTTCGGAATGTCATAAGTTGCTTAAATAAATAAAATGTTAAAACTATTAATCAATAAGAAATAAGACATGGCGACACAAAAATTACGATTTTTTGATTTAGCGATTGTTCAATTTTGAACTTTAAAGCGACAAAAAGGAAAATAAATTTAATTTATCAATATTTTCTTAAGCACTGTGGTTAAAATGGAAGATAAAGTATTTCCCCAAATTTTCAGGCAGAAAGTTGCGATCTTTGCACAAAAATTTTCTTCAGAAGAGAAAATCTTCTTCAACAGAACATTTCGTAGCGGTGCAGCACGATGGTATTTTTGCAAATATGGCCGGACTGATATCTGGCATAGTACACTATATTCAGCAAATCATTTTGCTCAACTAATCGTTAGATATAATCCCGAAGTGCAAATCGATCTTCTTTGAAATCAAAACACTGCAAGTAGTGTTCTGCTGCCAAAGCAATTTTCTTGACCGTAGCCGACTGTTAGCCGTAATGCCTTGTTTGTAGCCGGTCGTTGGTCGTAAGGCTTTAGCCGTAATCGACCGTTAGCCGTAATGCCTTGTTTGTAGCCGGCCGTTGGTCGTAAGGCTTTAGCCGTAGTCGACCGTTAGCCGTGATTTTTCTACCATAGTAAGTGCTCTTTACTACTAAGTACAATACTGTAATTTTCAATGCAACAATTAAAACATATACATAGAAAATCATCACTTTTATGATTTACTTCAAAACTGAAACAACGTGTAATCAATTGCAAATTAGTATTTCCATTATGAATATTAAGAGATATTTGGCCGTGAAACTAAATCCTTGGCCGCAGCCGGACGTTAGCCTTGATTCTTTGGCCGCAGCAGGCCATTGGCCGTGGCTACGGAATGATAACGGCCAAGCCGTGTCCGTGGCCATGGCTGCAGAACACTAACTGCAAGTCGTTGTATGCTTGGATTATAGAATATTTGTGGGATTCTACTTTGCCAATTAGTTACAAAATACCACTATAGCACCAGTTAATCTCGGTCAATTCAATTTCTAGATCTGTAATTCCTAAGCGTGCTTAGCTAAGCAATAAACCTGTTATTTATGTGAAAAAACGTAAAGAAATTTCTGCGTACGCAGGACATTTCAGTCATGATCATGTATGTGCGTGACAAAAAGCGAAATTTGTTGAAAATATTGAAAAAACTATGACCTAAAAATAAATTCTACAACCTAGTTTTTAAAATTTTTAATTTTTTGCAGAAAACTTTTTGATTTTACTAATCAAAAATAAATTTGAAAACCTGAGGGAGCATCCCCTTGCATACGCCACTGGAAACACGTCTCCCATTGATTACTCAAAGCGAAATTAAAAGATTTTTTATACTGTCTTAACATAAACGCGTATTAGCTTTCGTTCAATTCAATTGCTTTCATCTCTAAAAATGATGTAAAGGTTTAGTGTCTAGCGTAACCTACGTAATTTAAAAAAATGTAATTGTTTAGAAAGATGCTTAAATATCAATATGATATCTGAAACTTCTAGCTTAACTCAAAATAGAAAACATATATAAAGTATACCGTATTTTCATAAGAAATACGCATATACATATAATGGAGAGCTATGTATGGTTTGTATCTAAATGATTATAGCAAACAACAGAAAATTTGTAAAAACTTAAACCATGTATTTATAGCTAACTCATTTTGCTAAACTCCCACTTGCTGTTTGTAAATAAGTTTATGTGTTTGTCCCATTTTTTTGCAACAAGTGGTAGATAGATATGTATACCAATATATTTACCAAGATATTTGTACACATCAAATTTATTTTAGAGATGGGACGAAGCTACGTCTTCGACGTTTTATTCCGAAGGAAAACATCAAAAAAAAATAACGAAGATCGAAACCAAAAATAGGCGTCAATCGGTTAATTGGTAATTTTAAAAACATTTTCCCAATAAAGCAAACACAAAGTTTAAACAATGATGACAAACAAACATTTCGCATTCAAATTGAGCGCCAATATGTATATAATGTATATAAATGCATACTCAACTAAGCCAAATATTTAATGCCAATTTTGTCTTTTGTTATCATTTACGAGATCTTTCAAAGATAATCCAATGCAAATGAAAAATTAATTTGATTCGGTTTATGCGAGGTTTATATTTGTATTTGGGTAGGAACATAAGTTGTTGCTTTCACCGCACACAATGCAGAATTAATTTCAATGGTCACATTAGGGTGTTTAGGTTATCTCTGTTATACTAGACACGTTTTGTTTTTCTGAATACAAGTATCCATTCCCAATCAAAACTTAACAAAAATATATACAAATTCAGCAACATTTCTGCTAATATAGCTAAAATATTTACGTACATGAACTTTCTGTGAGGGATGCCTAAAAAGGGACTGTGATAATAAAATGTTAAAATTAATCGATGCACACACGTCTGTGTGGAATTTTTGCATAACTACCTGAAATTTGCTAAAATTCAGGCATTCTACGACAGAAAAAATGAGTTCAAAAGTGCATCAAATTAGGCAAATTAAAAAGATTCTACAAACATAAAATGCATTATTACAGGAAATGCTTATTAAAATTTTCAAATATGGTGTAGAATGTAGAGCGATCTAATATTCGTATTAATAACAGTAACAGCAAATGTTAAATATTTCAATACCAAGGTTGGTAACTAGATAAATGTATCGAGTTATTAAAACTAGAGGTTTTTTCTAAACAAACATATATCTAAAATACAATAGCGGCCTACTATACTATTAATATCTAAAACTGTAAAGTTCTCTTAGTGCTTAAATTAGTTTTAACTATATTTAAAAAAGAAAAATACATTTGGATATAGCTTTTAAACAGAATGACCTTCTCTTCGAATATTTAAAATGCTGGCTAATTGATAGTATTTTATATACAGGCATAATTTCAGTCTTGAAAAATTTTTCGGGGATGAAAAATCCTGCGCTACATGGCGCTTTATTTTAATATCACATATAAATGTGGAAAATCCATATTATAATAAATTATTTTGCATATATTTAAATAAATGAACCAATTTAAATTGTTTACTAGAAATAGATCAGCCTACTGTTTTTGATTAATACAGCCGCATAAATAAAGCTGATTCCACCTAAGAAAAATTTTATACGAATGTTTATCTCAGGTTCTTACGCAACTTCAGCAACCATACATATGTGAAAGAAAGAGGCATAACTACAAAAAATTATTTTTTCGAAGGGCTCGCCAAAAATTACCAACTGCAATTTTTTAAAATGTATTTTCTGAGAAAACGCGATTTTTCAAGTCAACATTTGAATGCATCTTTTAATTTTTTATTTTTGTAATAACAAACCCTTGCAACCTGGCATTCTGATAGTTGCTAACTTGGACATTAAGTCAAAAACTGGTCATTAGAAAGAGACGTGCCAGGTTGACTGTATGTATTGTAAAACTATTTAAACAAGTCATCCCCTTTTGGAAACGTGCTCGAGATTTAATCATGTTCGTTGAGTCAAATCTAAAATGAAGGGAAGTAAATCAATTGCACTACTCTTGGCAGTTATATTTAAGCCAATATTGCTTACCGCCAGTGTTAGTGAAACACAAATGTATAGTGAATTGAATAGCTCTATTATGGCAATTGTTCGAGAACACAGCAGTAGTACTTCATAGCTTGTTGTTACATTGATATGCCTCCTTAAAATGACTAATAACTTCTTAAGAAATTCTAAGAAATAGATATCATTAATTTAACAGCTTTATCACTATTTTATATATATATATATATATATATATATATATATACTGTTAATTGGATTTTCTCACAAGTCACAAGTTTATAGCTGTAGAATAACTAAGTAGCAATAATATTGTAAAAAAACTAATACTGACGCCATCTAGGGACAATCATATAAATTTTCGAATATTCATACAGAAGCTAAAGATAATAATGCAAAATGATTATGATCAAAAGATTAATGTGTTATAATTACTGTCAACAATCTCTGCATTGAGCAGAAAACAAACATAAATTGGTTTTGTTATAGCACAGATCAGAATAAATCTAAAAAGCGTAGACATTAGGGAATCTCTTATGATTATGAATAAATTCAGTGGAAACTCTGATGGTATAATGAAAAAACTTGTCATTTGTGATGCAATTTATGTCTACTGGTCTGCGCAGTGATAAAACCTTGCTACGATGAACTTAATTTTATACAAATAAAAGCAAAGAGTATGTTTATAAATTTGATTGTTTCATATTCAAGGCAATTTTACTCTTTTGAATTATATAAAAAGCAGCTTTGAGCAAAATGCAAGCCAGTGGCAGCGGAACGAATTTTGGTTATGGAGTTAGGCAAGTTACGTATACTCTTCAGCACATTGAATACATAATTGCCACGTTCATTGCTTAAATAAAAATAATTGAGGAGATTTTGCCTGAAAAATTGATTTTAGGGGAGGCAACTGCCTGCCTGCTCCCTACTTGTGCCGCCACTGATACTAGTATTTCTGAAATCTAACCAAGTTTACTCTCAGCACTATAATTTGGCATTGCATTCATTCACTGTGAATAATTTTTGCTAATTATAAAAAGCGACAGAGGAACATAATTTAAGGCCTGACTTAACTAAACTACCAAAATGCATAGCTGTCGTACAGCAACTTTTTCAATCCTATAAAATCTATTATTTGTGGAATGCCAACTTTTTCCATCTTAGCTACACGAATTAATTGATCCGATTTGTTAGGCCAATTAAATTGTTAAGTTAAGATAGGGTTTTAGTGAAATTTCAAAAACATATAGAATGAACTAAAATATTGTAGACCTAAGGAGTACTTAATACAAGAAGTGACAACCAATCATTTATAATGATAAAATCAGAAATTTGTAAACAAGCAGGAGCAACACAATAAAACCAATTAAATTTATGCACTGCATTCCTACAAAAAGATAGCTTTAGCAATTATTCAAAAAAATTGTAATCACACTTGTGTAGTCTTTTATAAAATTTCATACCAGTCATTGTAAGACAAAGTTAAACAATTCACCAACAGGGGACAAGTAATTCTCCAATTTCTATGTTGTAAGTCTATCCTTAAATGTGATGTAATCAGCTTTTCATATTCAATTTCCACTCGCTAGCAGAGCGATATGTTGAATTTACTTTGCACCTGATACCATAAACATCAATGTTTAACTCACTAAACACATCCACACCCGTAACCATTAAGACAAGTTTTCGTCATTTCTCTTCAATCCAGTCATTCTTAATATTCTCTATGATATAAGGAAAATCATGCACAGACAATATTGGAAAATTTGTAGAAAAGGGATTACCCAAACAGCAATGTTTGCAATCGACTTTATTATAATACAAATAATTTACCTAATCACATTCTCAAGAACAGAAGAACATCTAAACAAGACTGGTGTTGAAAATTAGTAAAATTTGTAAAAATCAAAATAGATCTAGCACATGGCTGCTAATGTCAATTAATAGGAATGAAAATAGTTCCCTATTGTGCGAATATGTAACAGCATAAAGCACTCAAAAATGAAACAATATAACAACTCACGTATACGTTCTTTTTATTGAAAAAATTAGTTTAACGTCTATATGAGGAATGATTGTATAGAATGACTCGTAAGCTAATTGCATAATAAAAAATGGTTTCGGTAGAAATAGATGAAGCTAAAAATCATGATGTTTATGTATGAATGCAGGGATTCAATTTTATCTAAACCCGCACGCTACACGCAATCTAAAAAATTTATTTTGGCACCTCTCCTTACGCAAGTACCGAAGGCTCTCCAATATGAGATAAAACCAAAACACATAATAATATTCGTGCACGTTTTGTATCAAGATCAACTAAATTTCCAAATAAATAACCAATCACATATCTACAAGCTTTTATATATATTTCATTAATACAAAACTTTTCTACATCAAATTTACCAAGATATTTGAACAAGGGACATGGCATTCTCTAAGTAATCAAATGCCATTCGATGAGTCATTTTGTTTATTTACCTAACCCTAATATAATCCTAACCCCAATGAGAAAGATAAATTGCAGAGAGTGTGTTTTGCGGGTATGCAAAAACACTGAAACTTCAGACTTCATCATATGACAAGATTACTTTCTGTTCGTATGAGCATCCAAGAAAGGATTTAGCTGTTCTTTCACAAATCAATAAAATTATCATAGTCGGGATAATTCACTCTTTGTTCTAGTTCTTTCATGAAAGAAATCTGCGAGACTCAGACTCATTAGTGTTTGACTAATTATAAGCTAAACCTTGAATATTATGAGCATAATTAAAAAGAAATAAATAAATTTTGCGATCACAAATTTTGCTGCAACTATATCTGCACAGTCATATTTAAACAATTCATATTGCCATAAACTACCTATTAATTAATTCATCTAGGTCTTGAAAAAAACATAGAATGTAATACAAAAAATTTTTCTAACCAACAAAAACTAACAGAAAAACCCGATTTAATTTTATGATGTAAAGAATGTGAATTCGAGCATCCCCATTACAATCTACCTTGATTGAAGGTCCTACCTTAGGAAATGGTCCACAGAAAACCCTTATATACTTCGTTGGAACCAAAATATTCCCTAACAATTTCATCGTGCTATCTGTTACTAACCTTGTATCTAGTTTTCTTAAAAAACAACCATTTGGACAAGTAAAAGTAGTCAAGCATATGTTATAATTAATGTATTGCTCAAATGATGATCAAATGATTTTTAATGATACATTTATATTTTTTTATATTGATTAGTTGATTGGCTTTATTGTAAGAATTAAAGAAGTAAATAAAAACACGATGGGGAATAACGTGAACTACGTCACGTTTCAACGATGGCAAATATACATCTGGAGGCCAAATGAGTTTGCAAACTCCCATGAAATTGGTAAGATGCCAAATACAGCAATCGAATTACTATTTTTAGATTAACCTACACTTTTGACTATTATGTTTTCATCGCACCACCTACTTTTTCAGAAATGCATATAAAGCTATGCAATATTTAATATAACCAGTGGATGATTACTAGCAAGTTAATGCATACCCTTTGGATAATAAAACAATCAAAATTTCAACCTATATCAACCTTAACTTATTACAGGCAATACTAAGCGCACAGCTCCAACAAGAGCTCGACTTAAAATTATTGGAGATAAATTTTGTTTAAGCAAAGCATTGATCAATCTCTGCATTTCATACATATGTACACTTTAACCCTAATCCTAAAAACTTTTTTATGTAAGTTGGCTTCACAAGGTAAAAATACCCCATGTTTATTTTTGATATAGTAATGCTATTGTCATGAAGTTTAGCACAAAGGTAACATGGGATAAAAATTCTAAAAAATTATTTTTATCCAGACATTTTTGCTGACATCAGCAGTTTTTTGGAAAAATGGTAAAAATGCTAAGAGATGGTTTATGTCAAAATGGTTATTATTTTTGGGCAACTTTCAATATTTTTCAATTCAAACATAAATTATAAGGTCTAGTAATAACTTAAGACATATTAATTTGTAGTTATTAATGTTTATATCAGCATATTTTTGTTTTTGTCTAGTCATATTAAAATAAATCTCAATCACCACAAAACAGTCATAATTCCTTGACAGAAAATGACTTCGTCTTAAATTTTCACAGAATGTGTAAACTAAATTTACTGCAGTGGAAATTTCAGCCAACCTTTCAAATTTGATTTAAAAAAAGCTAATGAAAATTCACAGTTGATACCTTTATATATACTTTAAAAGTTGTATCAGTCACAAACATCTACATCATACCTCTACACAATAATTACCATAAATATACATTTATACATTGTGTCATAGGATATGAGTCATGAATATTGGTTAACATTGAACTCCTATACTGAAAATTAACTGAGTAAGAATTTTCTACTTGGGGGCACACATATATTTTAGTAAACTACATATATATATATATATATATATATATATATA
>CABFPE010000030.1:403457-435623 GCA_900660155.1 Hofstenia miamia | reverse complement strand
ATATATATATATATATATATATATATATATTTATATATATATTGGTATGCAGTTTTCTGGCAATGCATCTTCTAAAATAGAACACCTATGTAAAATAATGCAATGTGTAACATGCGTGCTAATTCCACAAGGTGGCGTCTTTATGCGTAAAATGGCAGCATTGATTATTTGTACAATAGATGAACGGTTGCCACTCCTTTTCTATTAAGAATTAAGCTTAAGCACTATTTGGATAATTTGGATAATGCACACGCGAGGTTTAACACTATGCAAAATAGCAGCAAATGTTTGTTTTTTTGGAATTAATATAAAATATATTCATGTAGCCAACATATAAATAAACTATGAGCAGTAACTAAAATTCACCTGGTGTCCATGCTATTAAATAGGAACTATCATTTTTAAATAGAAAGTACGGGTAGATGGTCAATGTAAAGAATGTTGATAAACTTGTACCATCGGAACAAATTCCTTAAATCTGAAAAAGTTTTTTTTTGAATCTAAGCCAACAATGTAGTTGCAAGGAAACGAAGTAAAATGTGCTCAAGTACAACATACCTACGTATTTAACGGCCTCAAAATGGAATTAAACAAGATAACAATCCAAATAATTAATAGCATTGGAAGACAGAAAGCAAGCATTTTGCGAAACACCAATGCCACCGAATCTATTTTATACATTTTTGTGCTTGACTAAAATATTAGATAACTTACAGTAATGAAGTCGAAGCCCCAATTAAAATGCATGACAATTTACTTTTAAAAAAATAGTCTAGTGAAAACTTCAAAATTGTCAACAGAAGTTTGTGAGTTGTTGGCTAATGACAAGTGCAGTAAAGCAGGATGTTAGATGATAACTTTGACGATCCCTATAAATTCTTACAGGATTAAGTCAAGAGTATTTTTTGCACTAGTGCATCGAAAATTGTGGATCAATGAAAATCTGCTGATATGGCTTCGAGGACTTGAAGAATCTAAATCTTCCAATGATATATGCTGTTGAATATGAGAAAGAATTAGGAAATAAATAGTAAATTACATTATGTATCAGGGCAAGGATATTCATGACTTTAGGAGGCTTGGAAAATTCCGTGCTGATGGAAGCGACATAGAACTCTGTTGGTCTGGTTTACAAACACATAATGTATCAGATATATTTTGGTTAATACACACAAGTCATCCTCGTTTGGACAAAGATTATATATTTCGAAAGCTCTTGCTAATGAAGAGCTGCAGAAGGAACGGTCTATCATGAAAAAATTAAATGAAAGTTCTGTTCCAAGAACGGATCTTCAAATGCAAAATGGTCAGCTATATCACAAAAAATGTGGTTGTGACCTTGTCTATGTGACTACATAATGGGGAATTTCAGGGTTCTATATCTTTAGTATAAAATTGTTTTTATGAAAGATCCTCAGGTAATGGACTGTGTTTTATAAGGATCATGTTACGATATCACGATCTAAGTCGGGCTAATATAATATTCATAGTATTCCTCGATATGGCTAATGTTGAGGTGGTGTTATTATCATTGCACATAAGGCACTTCACTTGAACCCCATTAAATCTCTTTTTTTGGCTGTGCATTATCCATTGAGTGGACTGTGTCCACTCTCTACGGGCAGTCATCTCTCCATTTAGTTGCTATTTACCGTCCACATTATTCGTTACAGAATATCTGCAGTGTTCTCTAATATATTATGCTTTGGGCGACTTTAATGTGCATTACGAGGATCCATTGAATCTACAAACAATTCAATTGTAGGATATTTTGAGTAATGTTGATGCTTACCATGTGCACATGCTCGATATTGTATGTATATCTAACAGCATAATGGTCCTTCAACAAAGTAATCCTATTTATAAAATTTCAGCCATGTATGATAACGATCATAAAAGCCCTCAGTATTAAGGCGCATATAGGCGCCTTCGTTTCATCATTCTAATCTGCTTCGTCGTAGATTTGAACGGGTATAAACTTAATTTTCCAGAGGCCCGAACGATTTTATTCTTTTAGCAGTACTAGACGTAGATGTCTTTAAAAATTAATTTCTATTCCTTTTATTTTCTTGATAGCTTTCCTAAATGTACAGGGAAAAATATAATTTCCATTTGAAGTATATCTCACTCATTGGGTTACCTAATGAATCCTGATTTTTTTTTCTTTTTTAACTTTAACGAAATACATGTACTTATATTAATATTTAAAAGGATTATGTCAATAAAAAAAATATTCCGGCGAAAGTTACTTTGGCGAAAGGTTCTAGAAACGGGCCCAAAAATAATTTTTTTGAAAAAACTTGAAGCTCTTGCATAAGAAATTAGACCCCTTTTCCAAATCTACAATGTAAAATTTTTTTGGATAAAATGAATTATTCGGCTTTCCATCAAAAAGGCACTTGATACTATTGAAAATCGGAAAGTGCGGGCGGTGGATAGAAAACCCATAGAATCTAGAGCCCGTATATGTATATATAGGCCTATATAGAATGCTATAAAAAAATATTTTCAATCAGCGTACAATTTATATATATATATATATATATGCATATAAATGTATATATATATAAATATATATATATATATATATATATACACATATATATATATATATATATATATATATATATATTCTTGGATGCTCTTAAGTTCAGACTGGGAATAAGTCACAAAGTATACCGATGGTTTGATTCATATCTTACTGGACCTTTCTTCAGGAAGAGGCTAAAATGTTCTATTTTAATTTCATTTAAAGCAACTAAATTTTTGATATTAAATAATGTATGAGGTCTCTGTATTCATTTTTTCTATTATATTGGGGTTGGGAGAGGTCTTTCGTTCCATATTTGATCTGATTATCCTCACAAACTAAATTTCATAAAATGTTGCAAATCCTAATATTTAATATGTTTTACAATTATAAAATTTTATTTTGTTACTGCATTATTAAATATATTTAATAATAGGAGAGTCATATTTAGTGCTTAAATTGTTACAATTTCCATTAAATTCATCAGTGAAAATCGAGGCTGCTGCAAAGGATTTTTCATGCCTGTATTGTCAACCTTTTTTAGCTTTATATATATATATATATATATATATATATATATATATTTTAGTGCATGGCTATATATATATATATATATATATATATATATATATATATATATATAGGACTAATTAAGACTAATTAACAAGGGTCATTACTAATTAGTCCATGGTTATCAAATGAATTGATTTTTTTGTGTTTTTCTTTCTTAAGAACTTGAATGCTTTGAAATAATGCATTTGATGCTTTTAATTACGTATTAACGTATATCCCATCATTTTCATTCCACAACGTTACTTATAGCTGCTCATCTTAATATTGATGAGTATGAAATTTTCTTTTCTGACTATAGTACCATTTGGTCTATACTTCCTAGATCAATTGCATTTGTTTATCAGTAATATATTCCAGATCAGGTATTCCATTTTTCTGAATGGACTAAAAACCATGTCACAAGCTTTGTATCCGCAACGAATTTTCAATAAGATAATAGAGTCATTCATCCATGAATGATATCATTTTGCTCTTGCAAAGTTAAAAAGCATACCTAAGTCTTATAAACACATTAAAAAAAGTCAAATGACTAAGGCAAAGACATTACAACAAAATATTACCCTATAATCTGTCGAATAACCTAGGCTACATTCAAAGAACTAGAGGATCAATGGATTTTGGTAACCTTAAGTCACTCATATCGTCATTAACCTTCTCTACAATTGATTAATGTAATATCCTTTTCACGGTTTGCCAAATTACCAGATAAATAAATTGCAACACATTTAAAACATGGCAGAACGTTTTTTGGTGTGTGCTAACTATTCAGATCCAATTCAAGACATTCCCTTCCAACTACACTGGTTACCCATTAGAGGGAGGATTAGAAACAAACTTTTTACATATGTTTATAAAACCTTCACTGGAGCAATTAGTTAATATCTCAGGGAGATTTTGCAGGAGTGTCTTCCCTCGTACCCACACAGACTTCATCTTAATTATGGATTCATTGTTGTAAATGAGTGGAATCCATTGCCCACTACTATTCGCCATAGCAATTCACTTCAGTTCTTCCAGAAAAGTATAAAGAGTTATATTTTTAATGATGTATATAACATGTTCATTGTTGAATAACTAATGCATACATTTGTTAAAGTGCGATATCAATGGCAAATACAAAAAAAAATAAATAAGAATAAATTAATGTGGGTCACGATTGGGTTATCTAAAGATATGAATGCACGCTTGCAGGAGAAATATGTATTCCTTGTGTTAATTTTTTTAGATTTCAGAATAGAAACATTTACTTTTTAGTAGTTTTCTCATATTTTTAGTTTTTAATTGTTAGAAGCAAAAACCACTAGACGCAATAAAATTGTAAATATAATAATTTCGTATTTCGGTCACATTTCGACACAGCTTTGACACATTAAAAGTCATTAGATTACAACCTGGGTTGAGTTGAGGTGACTCAAAAGTTATTAGTCGAATTTGGTTTGAGTTGGGTCAATATACTTAGCCCACATACTCTCTTAGTATAATTGCAATTTTACACAATTTCAATAAAAAATAAGAGGCTCACTGTTTTATCAGCTTATACCTTAACATATAAATTCCGCACACCTGATATCTTAACGATTTGTAAAGTGAAATTTCTCAGCAATTTCATGTCTCACAAAATTTAACAGCCTATTGTCTTTAGTCTAGACATTTAGCGTCCAACAATTACATGTCCTAAAAATAATACAACCTGTGAGTATGACTCATCCCAAGATACTATGTCCTGTTCGTATTGTTTCTGTTACAGAAACGGTAATTGTAATAATCGATAAAAGAAAGCAATTTTTAAATCTCCAATACCATAATGATGTTTAGTTAAAGGGCAGAGAACAGGATTTGTGGTATCCGCTTCCAAATAAAAAATATTACTTCTGGTTCAAAACATTTCTTTTGGAAAGTCAATTCTCAATTGGCATGTACAGTCATTTTCAATTAAATTATTGTTCGAAAGTTCAAACAAATAGCATATAGAAGATTCAGTTTTAGGGGAACTTCTGCCAAGACCCTAACCCTAACCCTAACATTCTGATAAAAAATAATATGAGTAATAGAAAATGAAAAACAAATATTGTCAAAGAAGAACATTTTTCTGACAAATTTTCGACAGGCCAAAAATGTAGTCCCTTTGCTAAATGTGAGATCAATAAAGACGTTTATCGATAAATGCATGAACATCACGTTATACTCTTATTGTATTACTATAACTTAATATACTGTATCAATATATTGAAGAAAAATTTACTTATGCAGAGCAAATTTGTTTTGTTTTATTTTTTAACCTAGGTTGCATTTATTCTAAGCTGTGTACATTCGTTCCAATATGTCGTATGTAATATTTAATATGATCCAGGAAAGCTGGATGTGAAAACATTTATCAAAGTGGGGGATATGATTATACCATTCAACATCTATCAGAAAAAATCTGATATAATTGGAGGAAATGGTGCAATAGTAAATCATTTGAAAAGTTAGGGGCAAAAACAAGGCATTATTTTGGCAGAAATGTTAGTGACTCAGAAACAAGGTACTCAAGTTCAGATCACTCCAAACGTTTTAAAAATAAGAAAATATTTATTTTAACAATAAAAATATATTCCACACACAAGTAAAATATTTTTCAATATATTCGCCACCCAGTGGAAGGGATTTCTTTAATGATTATTCGACAGATCCCAGTGCCTTTCCCATCAATGAGGCAGCGATTGCAAATGAAACCCACAGGTTCATTTAGGCCGTAAAGGCAGATGACAAGCGAAAACATTAAGTATTCTTATTTGATCACTAGAAAAACTTGAAGAAGATAATGTTGATCATCATCTTTATTTTTGACGTCGAAGCCATGTTGCACATGAATGGTAATAAGCTTAGTGTTTGCATTATGGGGAATCTACATGCCGCAATTGAGCGCGAGAGAAACTCGCCAAAACAATCAAGTTTATGGATCGTTTTTCCTTGAGGGAAATGTAAACGGGGATGCTCACCTGCAAATGCTTCAGAATTGGTCAGTTGATGAACCTATTGAAAATCAATATGAAAGCTTCAAATTTCAACAAAACGGGGCTCCAATTCATTGAAAGGTTATTACATTGTCACATCTCAATGAGAATCTGGCAGAGAGCCGGACGTGGTGGTGTGAAAGACAATTTGTTGCTGAAAAATATCCATCACGATTCACTGAGCTGACGCCATGTAATTTGTTCCTCTGGCGGCATGCGAAAAGACTCGTCTATGTCACCTCTCTTCCTGCTAATATTGAAGAAGTCAAGTGATATTGCTTTCTCTGTATTAAAACATCAAATAGTATCATGTAGCTTATCGAGTTTATCTTGTATAAATGCGCTTTAATATTAGAAAGCTATAGCAGTGGTATGAACAGACGGGGTGACAAACTCGTCTAAAATTTGGGAACTACTGGGAAGGGACCGAATATCTACAATCAAGATTCCCATCTAACGGTAGTTTTTAACACTGTTCATTTTCTAAGAGTTTCGAAGTTGGATCAAAAAACAGTCTAAGTTTGTATAACAAATTACCAATATGTCGGTGAAGGATTTTGAAATTATTTTCGATGTAATAGAGAAAAAAGTCGATTTCTTGAGCAGAAGTATAAGCATATTCAAATTGTAATTAGATCATTCCTACTACACATCATTAAACAATTAAATACTTAATTTTGTCTTTCTTTACTAAACTCCGATGATAGGTGGGGAACTGGTGAAAATTTATTACCCGTTTCCCACACCGCTTCTTGTTAATGCAATGAAATAAGGGTATGGGTCATTGAACAAAGTATATTTTCATGAACTACTAAAGTCCAATGATTCCACTAGCTGAAAGTCCTTCTAGCCCCTAAGTGATTGATTAATTGGGGCAGCAACACTACACATTGCCACCAATATTCCTAAATCGAATTTTTAAAAGCGTTATATTGAAACTAGCACAAATAAATATTGCAACTGGTATTCTGCTTGAACGAAAATTGCGGATGAGTTCAAAGGAAATCTGTGGTGTTTTAACAATCTTAAAAATGAAAAATGACGGAATTAATACTTGCCGCCTCCAGGGCAATTAATCAAATACATCATTGTCATATTCTAATCTATATGTTAATCAAAAATTTATTGCTTTCATTACAAGACCAAACACACGTCAGAAGCACATTTCGCAACCAGGACAATCATTTGCTTATATTCTTTCATAAACAGTTTCTACTCGTCTGTGAAATGTAGACATTCACACCTGGTCATTAAAGTATTTTAAACTCAAATTAAGCTAAATCCGGTTTGATTTACGATAGTGGACAGGGCTGTCATGTTTAAAAGATAGCGTGTTTAAACAGTCTAAAACAGTCTTTTAAACATGTTTCTTGCAATGTTTTTTTTTCAAAATTCTATAGAATTTTATGCAAAATTTCTAAAATAATTTTTGGGTTCGTACATTTGTACTTGTATAAACTACTTCTATCGAAACAATAGCAAAACTTGCGCTTTGTTTACGTGTTTGAAACGAAATATGTATTTAACAAAATTGTAGTATCTTGAAGTAATCCGGTCTAAGAGCAGCAGCATTGTTTTAAAGCTTAAAACGTTATAAAAACGCATTTTTTTATAAAATAATACACATTTTTTGACAACCTTGACAGTTGTTGCTCAGAACATAGATCGTATTATGTAGTATATATATACTATACATTTACCTCAATATTCAGGTAATATTGTGAGATTTTACACAAATAAAGTTGAATTAAATTCTAAATATTTGTTTTTAAACAAAATTAAACAAAGTTGACATTGACCGGTTATTTATTTCCGGTGACGGATTTATTTTTCACTCACGTGGCGCATCATATTTAAAACATTGTTCAACTCAATGTTAATAACTTCTTCGTTATACTAAATGTATTAAGTCAGTGAATTAAAAAAATCAGTTCGAAACTAACGGTACAATATAACTAATTGATTAATCGTATTAATCAAAAAAATCGAAATTTAGCTAATGAATAATCACTCGTTCATAGTGTTTGTGAAAATCTGGGATAGATTTCAAGTGGATATACCACTAGTGAAATCAGAGCAATTTTAAAAAGGATTTGATTCGTGGTCGTATGATTGCGAAGAAGCCAATTCTCAAGTGCCAACGAAAACTAAGTATAATTTATGAACATAGGTAGCAAAACAAACAAAGGTACCATGTTGTTTCCCTGCAGGAGGTTCGACATTGTAGTCGAGGTTATTGGTTATACCGAGCACTTCAATAAGCTAAATGACAAATTACTGCAAATATCGTTAGAAAGTAAATCGCTGCAACAAACCATCACACTCTTAGAAAACTTTGGGAACAAAATTGGAAACAGCTATATCTTTAATATTTTGTCATATAACTTGGATATTTCTAACAAATTTTTACCCCTACATTATTTTCAACACTGTAATTCAGACTGTAAACTTTCAAAAATTAGGACAAACCTAACCTATTTAATGCAACTGTATTTCACACTTTGTCGATACAAGATCGTTCTGAAATATTGTAATATGTGGATATGCGGCATAATGAGACTCCATATTTGGACAAAGTCACTAAAGTTGTATTGACAAGATATTGCGGATGTACATGTAAATCTCGTGCAATAACAATTGCTGATCACTATCTTCTGATTGAGTCAAATTTAAATAATGCTTAAACAAAAATGAGCACTATTTCAGTTCATCTAAAGCAATAACAACAAAATAATTAAAGCTATCAGCAACCGATTAAATTAATCACATTTCTGAAAACCAGTGAAAAAGATCAAGGAAGCAGAGAAAGCTACACGTGAAGATCTTGTTGGTAACGCATCACTGGTACGGTTATACACCGGTCTCTATCCAAGTTTGATATGTAAAGCAATGCAATTTTGCAGTTTTCTTTGCCTTTTTTATAGAACCTCAATAAATCTCAACAACTTGAACAGAATGTTTGTATAATTTGTTACTTTGGAATCGTGGGTTTCGTTAGTGTCAAAATTGATCGCTTTGTAACTGAAACGTAACTCAATGGTATCCGAAAAGATCGCAGTGCGAAGATCGTGGGACATCTATCTTTATGATAAATTAACATTGCTTTATATCAACCGCAGTCCTATGTTTAATCATCAAAAAAACCGAATCAGAGCAGGTGATTGCGAATAGTCTTATCAGATAGCGAAGCCAAGTTTAAAAGCCTATACAAACAGTTTCATATAACTAAGCTTCAAACGCATGCATGCATGCGCGCTTGAATCCCCAGAGTAAAAACATAAACAAGTAACAAATAAGGTGCCTCACAATTTTTGGGGCTAAGCAATTGCTTATTTGGTTCAAGTTTGAATAGTTGGAGAAACGTTTAAAAACATGCTATGAAAGTAGATATCATAGAGCAAAAATACATCAATTTCGATGTTTTTTTTCATTTCAAATTCTTTAAATATTTGTGCAAGGTGTAATTTAAGTGGACTGTATATTTATATATAGAACTCCATGATCAGTCACTGAGGTAAGATATCATCAGCATCGATCCGAAAAATAGCCAGTGCATTTATACCGACAGCTAGATCTAAGTGTGACAAAAAGTAGCACAGAAAGGCTTAATTGTAATAATGATAATTAATGACATTGTAGGAATCCATTAATGGCCCCACCTTTAGTTTATGAGCAATTTGGCAGTAGAGGAATTTATATTTATTTTATAATTATGTCAGCCATTTCCCAGATAATATCCTAAATGGTTATTATGTTAAAATGCTTCTTTATTATATCGATAAAAGTTGCGCAATTGGAAACACAGCTTTCTACATGACTATAATCTTAAAATATAAGTATGTAAAAATTTTTATTCCCGTGCGGAATAACGCAAAAAAGGTGTTTTCAATACATTTTTTCTAGGAATTAGACTTCACTTGTTGCTAAATCTGTGCAATTTCAAAAAATGCTGGTGTTGTGACAAAAAACAAATTATGCACGATGATTGGCACACTTCTTTGACAAATCATTAAACTAATGATCAAAGCTATTTAATGTTTGCTTTTTAACTTTGTTCTAATGAATTTCACAAATATCCATGTAGAGGTATGACGAGAGGTGCACAGTTTAAGTAGAACGGCCACCTCCCCTTTTTCAAAAGTAATCTAAACACTTTATGAACTTTCGAAGATCTTTTATGTGAATATTGTGATAAACAATATATTTTTAGTGGTTTCCATAAAAGAAGAAGCATTGCTTTCAAAAATACTTCTGCTCTCCCTTGAATAAAAGGCGTTTTACAAAGAATAGATCTCATGTATATAGATATTAACCTTAACAACCCTCCTCCCCCCTCCCTAAAGATGTTGGAAACGGTAAATCTGATCAACACCAAACTTGGTGTGGAGATACTTTGACATGTCAGGAATATTGTGATTGTAACAATTTTGCAATACGAAAATTAATATGCAAATTATTCGCATATTAATTAGGTTATGTATGACATTTTCTAAATTTCTCATTATTGCCACAAAATATTAGAAATATTACTAAATAGGAATCAAGAAAAAGGCCTATAATGTAAGTACAACATAGAAAACATTTAATTATAATTTTGCATTGAAAATTATGCATTGGTTTCAATTTATAGCCTTTACATACAAAATCGCAATTTTTGAAATTCTCAAGAAATGTCAGTTTTTCGTTGACTTTTTTTAAAATCGCTATAACTTCATAATTTTTACGTCAAAAGTTGTAAAGCAAGTCAAGGAAAAAAGTCATAGAAGGATACTTTATTTTAAAAAACGGTTTTTGAGATATATCTAAAAATATGAATACCCCCAGTAAAATAGGGTTAACAAAGAAAATTTATGATTTTTTATTATCCACCGCAGCAACGATGACTGGTGGTCGGTCGTGTTCAGGTTGTGCTCTCGAGACAACGATAAACGATGCTATAGTGTCTATTAATTGTGACAAAATTATTCATGTTTCACGCATTGGATTGACAAAATCTGCGTATCACAAAGATTTAAGAAAGGCCTGTCTATAGTGAAATCCGATGGATATGTAATACATGCTCATCCTCAAGAATAGAGGAACAATTATCGAAGATTGCCAGCAAATTTATAGATGAGCAAAGACAGGTTGGAGAAAAAACTCAAAATTTTCAAAAGAAAAAATGGAGCATATATTTGAAATCAAGAAGTTCCAACTCAGTTCAACTCCACGAAATATGTCAGCAATCTATCTGTTAAGGCTGATACCGAGGAATACCTGAACTGCATTCGCGTACGAGGATAAAATAACAAACGGCATTAACTAAGTCTCAAAAACCTGAATTAGAAATGTCTGACATTCGAAATATTTTTGGCTATATTGGTGAGGAACGAATTGAAATAGAAGACTGCTACCGCTTAGGTAAATTTTATGAGAATCGCTTAAGAACTGTTATGGTAAAATTTCGTTAGGCATGGGACACTGGGAAGATACTTAGCAAGGCACATACGCTGAAGGACTGTTATGTCAAAGGATTTATTTAAGTCGAGCACTGAACATGGACCAACAGAAAGTCGAAAAGCCCTTCTTCACAAAAGATGGACTCTGATAATGGATGTGATAAAAATGAATAGAAGATTCGTGGTCTTGAACTCAAATATTAAGGTAAATTGGTATCAATGACAGACTGACTCCTCCAAAATGTAAGTTTTTCTATTAATGGAGATAACTTGAATTGTGTTTTGATTAACCCTTGGTCTGTAAATAATAAGGAATTTTATATTTCAGAACTAGTTCTTGAAAATTTGCTTTGCCCTATGGGGTATGGCTTTAAGAGTGTGCCTCGAGAAAGTCATGGTGGCGGCATTGGTTATGGCAATGAAATATACTTCTACGCTTAGTGATATTTTGCAGACATATTCCAATGAAAACTTTTAATGTAAACGTAGGGAAACCAAAGTGGTTTGATAGGGAAGTAAAACAACTGCGTGCTCAAAGTCGAAGGGCAGAACGTTTTCACATGCGCAGCCAAACTCTGGGTTCACTAGCGTCATTTAAAGATCTTCGAAATAAAGTAGTGCAATTATGTAAAAAAAACAATTAAATTACGACTCAAGGAGATTTTTAGAGACATCAAATGATTCAAAGAAATTGTTTAAGTTGATATCTGATCTCTCTACCAAGAAGACTAAGATAGTCAACCAAATGCCCAATGCGAATTCCTTCCAGGCTTACTTCTTAGAAAAACAACAAATATATATATCGCAGCTTTCATTCGAGCTCTTCTGGGATGGTGGATGATGTAATAAGATCATATCCCGTGTCAATTGTAACCATGTCTCAGTTTAAAGCGCTATCTACATTAAGGGTACAAGAACCAATTATGTCTATGTGTAATACAACATGTGAACTTGACCCTTTTTTGACAAATGTATTGAAAAATGAAGAAATTCTTAATGGAATACTCCCTTATTTAACTCATTTGGTTAATCTATCCTTAACTACTTTCGCTGATTGCTTGAAGACATCCCTAATTCGAACTACATTGAAGAAAAAGACCTTGGACGTCAGTCAGCACTCTAGCTATCGACCAGTAGCAAACCTTGCATTTCCTTCCAAATTAATTGAAAATCTTCAGCGAAACAATTCATTCCATTTTTGGAATCGAATAGACGTCTTTCAAAATACCAATCTGGCTATAGGGCTAACCGATCTGTGGAATCTGTTCTTCTTCTGGTAAAAAATGACATCCTCCTCACACTTGACCGTGGTGACTGTATCGTTTTGTCTCTATTAGACCAGACAGATGCTTTTGACACTATTAGCCATGTACTATTATTACATATACTGCAAAAAATTGGAATAAATGGTTCAGTACTTAACTGGTTTAAAACATACTTACTCAACCGGAGACAATATGTTCGAGTTGGAAATGAATGCTCTAGTATAGAAAAAACTTCATGTGGGGTACCTGAGGGCTCAGTACTTGGCCTTATATTATTTATAGTCTACAATTCTTTTATTAGTTATTTCTTTCTGAGAATGAGATATCCCACTACATGTTTGTAGATGACACACAAATATATATTTTATTTGCACGGGAGGATCTGAACTTAGCACTCCAATCAATCAAGAACATCATATCACAATTATCACTTAAAATGAACTCAGCATTTCAGTTACTCAATGAGTATAAAACAAAATTGTTGTGTTTTGGATTAAAGGAACATGTTAGTATTGATTCAAAGAAATTTTTAACCCTCATCAGAAACCTTGGGTGTATTTTTCACAAAGATCTTTCAAAGAAATCACAAGTAAACTCAATTATCATCTAGACAAACTATGTTCTTAAAAATGTTAGAAAAATTCGCAAATATCTATGTATATCGAATGTGAAGAATATTCTACAAATATTAGTATTATCTAGAATCGATTCTTTCAATATTCTGATTTATAGAATCCCAGAGTATCAAAGTCACAAGCTGCAAATTATTCAAAATCGGTGTGCTCGCTTAATATTTAATTTAGGTTACCGTGAAGCTATTACACCGGCATTAGTCGAACTACACTGTTTGAAAGTTAAATTTAGAATTAGATATAAAATATGTCTAATAGTTTGGAAGTGCTTACATGGCATGGGACCATCCTACCTCAGTGAACTTTTAGAAATATCAAATTCCATGACACGATCATCTTCAGACAATTTACTAGTTATACATAGAACAAAAAAGGTATTGACAGACCATGCATTCTCCATCTGCAGTCCATTCCTCTTCAATATGTTGCCTAAAGAAATTAGAACCATCACTAACATTGAAGTCTTCAAGAAGCATTATTTATTTATAGAGCAATTTAATTCGATTATTGTTTAACATTGTAAATAGTGCATTTGAGTTTTGTAAAAAAGTTATGCCGCTTTATAAGAATATACATTTATTATACTTAATGTACAAAATTTCATGTGTAAACAGTAGTGTACAGATCGCCATGCATATTTCTTATATATTTCTTTCCCGTTAATCTAATCAAGGCACTGTTGGCATCATTTTAGCACTAGGCTTTTATTATAAGACCATCGAAGGCGATGCCTAAATTAGGGTCACCTTGGACCACCAAAGTATCAGTCTCTAACAAATGTTAAGGGAGCTACCTTCAAATGGCAATTGGTACAAAGAGTGATGGCATTTGGTACAGAAAAAAGCAATTTTTTATATGAATTTCTACAACATATTTATATATATATATACTGTCTCTTATACACACTTTAACCCTATTTCTACTTTGAATTTTTTTTAACCCTATTTCTACTTTGAATTTTTTTTAACCCTATTTCTACTTTGAATTTTTTTTAACCCTATTTCTACTTTGAATTTTTTTTAACCCTATTTCTACTTTNTATACATACATATATATGCAGTACTGGAAAAAAGAATTCGGCCACCCATGATTTGTCATAAATATTTCTAAGAATCTCAAGGAGAAATGCTACAATGCTTGTAGTTAGCTAATCTTTTCTTGGAAAAATGTATTTAGCGACTTCAGACCAAATCAAATAATCTGTAAAAAAATTCATTGGTTGAGCTTTTTTCACTATATTCATATTGAAAATGTCTAATAAAGGTTTTTCTTCACCAAATATGATGCCTGGTTACGTACCTCTTGCTTCCGCGAGTTAATTATCGCCAAACATTTGGAGTGGATGAGTCAACGTAATATAGCCCGATTTGTAGAGCGACCTCAAAGTACTGACGCATACATCATCAGACGTTTCACTTCTGAAAACATCATTGCCCCCAAGCCAAAGTCCGGAAGACGAAAGAAGACCTCCAAAACCTCCCAATCAGCTCTTGTGTGCCTTTCAAAGCGAAATCCCAGGAATACTTCAGAGGAACTTCGCAAGGAATGTGCTGATGGTAACCTCGTGATAGCAAGAACTGTGCGAAACATCCTGAAGAAGTACTCAATTGGAACTTTCGTGACACCCAGAAAGTTATTCTTAACCTCAAAGCAAAGATTACGCCGGCCAATTTAATGAGAGACAATTCATCTGAACATTTGTCTAATGTTATATTTTCAGATTAGTCAAGATTTGAGCTATACTTATCGAAAGGAATGTTGATAAAGAGACCAACTGGGGAGAAGTTCAGATTTTGCCTCAATTTACTCTAGGGGCCATGAAGTACGGTGGGAAGTCTGAAATGGTATGGGGTGCAATATGGAAGTGTGGCTTTCGCAGATTGTTCACATCACTGATACTCTCCGAAACTCTTAATATGCTCGGATTCTAGAAAGGAACTCTTGCCACTTCTTACACGTGATTCAATATATCAGCAGGATTGTGCTCAATGTCATACCTCAAAAGAAATGAAGAACTTCTTCCACAATAATGGGGTCCCTATTCTTGCTGATTGGCCTGGCCAATCTCCAGACCTTAACATTATCGAAAATATGAGGAAAGAGGTCAAATATCTAATTGGACAGCATACTCTTCACACTGAAGACGAGCTGTGGACCGCAATAAAGAAAGAATTTTATGAAATTCTCAGCAGCTTTATTGAAAGAATTTTTGCTTTAATCCCTGATCGCCTTGAAGCTGTTATTCGCTCAAAGTGACACCCTAAAAAATACTAGAAGAGAGGATTTTGTTACTAAGTGCTTATAATACATCAATTATTAATTTAAGTATCTTATTTTGAATTTACTTCTTTCGGATTTGCTCATTTGTTAAAATTTTTTCAGGTGGCCGAATACATTTTTCCAATACTAGCTTTGTAATTTTGATTAAAAATTAATAGCCAATTGTTATTCTACATATTTTATGGTATTAGACATACAGATTTTCCTTTCTCAATCAAAGTATAATCTTAGGCACACTCTATCCAATGAATGTTCATTATTTATTCAAAATGTCAAGGTGGTCGAATACATATTTCTGATTGGAGGACGTCTCAAATCGGCTTTTCGGCCAATTTTGTGAAGGGGGAGCGAAAATGACATAACTAATCACTTAGAAATGCCTCAAAGCTTTTATAAATGAATTTTAATTTATGGTGAGCAAGTTTTTCTTACATCGGGCAATTAAGAATTTTTAATAGTTTGGCTTAGAATACGAACAACCCAGCTGGCAACAAATGTGCTTCTTGCAACACTACAACCGACTGTTACGTGCAATAAAAATTTTATTATTTGTTAAGTTTTCGGTAATAAATATAAAGCAGTTGCTATCAAAAGCAATTAAATTTACATTAGTTTCTTTTAGAGTTTAATGCACTTAGTCATAGTTCAAAACATTTCAGTGCACTTGAACCAACATGAAACTGGGCCCTAGAACTTCCAATTTTTAATATGATCTGAACCAATAAAATTCTTATTACGTAGAACCCTAGTTTCTTTCCCTGAGGCTGCTTCTAAAGTAAAATTAAAACATAAAATTTACTGTTTTTAAGTAGTATGCGATTGGTTATGTAATAGATATATCAAAAAGATGCAAATTGTGACGAGGGAGACACCCAGTGTAAAATGCCTTGAAATTATTATTAGATTAGCTAGTCTACCACAGATTTTAATCCTTTACTCGCAATCGGCACAACAAAAGATTTGCACTTAATACCAACAATATTTGAAAGGCAACACTTAATGAAAAAGACTTTATTCACTGCAATGAACACAATTTTTCTTGAAATAAAAGTTACTTTTTGTCATGAAATGAAATTACACATTTCATGGGAAAAAAATACTAACCCATATTTTAATCAAATTACAGTTCTAAGTAACAATAATTTCGATACAATTCAAATGGCATTATGTAGTGTTACTTGTTTGTATAAAACATTGTGGATCCGAGTGACTAGTGATTTTGATGACTGTTTTATGGATTCTGCGGAAAATCTCATGAAGAATAAGAAAGTCTTGTCATGTCAATAACATTGGTGGAAAGCGTATTTATTGCATAATGGTAATAGATCTGTATTCCCCTAGATTAGTAAATTATATATTTTTATAGAAGAGATGCCTATGATACTGTAAAAACTATATTAGGAATCTCATCAATGATTAAATTGGCGATTTTAAAAATAGCGACTCGCTTGGACATTAAAAACATCCATATTTTGTCTGAAATGCTTCGTAATTAGATAAACCGCCACTTGCTGCTGCTGCAGATTATCTTGTAAGTAGTAATTCAGTGAAATGAACAGAGGTCTAATTGTCTAAAAGTGATCCGTTTTCAATTTCTTCATAATCGTTCGTTTGCTACTAATTTTTTTTAAACAGTGAATTTAATGTAAAAGTTTCTTTGAAATAAGTATACCGCAATTAAATGGTGTTCGTTCTCTGACCTATATTCCGTGAAATAAGTTGTCAAACTTTGCTTAGTTCGAACAGACTGACAATAGTCCACATGGATTATAGCAGTGAAAATGAGAAATTTAATATGTTCAATATGAAAATAGAAATTAAGCAAAGCGTTTCATTCACAATAATGTGTTCGTTTAGTAAATTGAAAATGTGAAAGTAATTTTTTTCATTTTGAAATATTGGGAAAGCATTCTAATGGTAAAAGGCCTTTGGGATCTCATTTGTTTTAAGAACGAATTGGATTTTCTCTGTGGGGCTTAATTTAATACTAAAATCGTCTAATAAAAGTAATTTATAAATTTTAAGGAAGTTGTACAATCTTCTTGATAATTTACAAACGTTTTAAACTCTCTATTTTCTTTATAAAGGACAAATTGTTTTTTTTCAAATTTCTAAGCAATTTTCTCCAACCGTATTATGAAATTTAAAAATCTTAAGACATAGTCACAATTATTGGTGAACGTAACGTACTCTAACATAATGTTGGAAATTTGTACAAAAAGTGTATTGTTGTAGCAGAAGAACTTGAAAAGCATCACGATTTTTTATTGAAAATTTCAATTTTTTTAAGTTTTTTAAATCTTACCGTTTCCAATGTTCAGCTAATCAGGATTTCTAACTAAATCCCATGGCAGTAACAACTAGCCTCAACTATTTTTTTTTCTATAAAAAGATTATCCAAGTCTCGTCAGAGGTCATTTAGTGAGTTATGAATATCTAAAAAAATTTTATAGAAACAAATAGCAAGAAATTCCTTAATTAATACATGTTGAATAACAAAACATATACATGTGGGTAAAGTGTTTAGGAGGAGGCATCATTCCGACTTTCATGTTCATCAATGTGTTTTCGAGATGCCTCACATAGCACTAAGATAATTATTTTATATTTTTTTAAAAAAAATCCAATTGCAGAATGAACTCTGCATAGATAATTTAAATCAAGATTCACGTTATATATTCGAACAACCATCAATAAACAAATCTCAATAATTTTCGTTTAGTAGAACTTTAATTAAAAATTTTCTTTTATGAGGAAAGGTTGTTCAATTCCATACTTATTTTCAGTAGATAATTAAGGTCTTTAAAAATATCGTGCTTCCCTCAGCAGAATATACGCTAACACAGACTAACTTTAAGAGTTTTACAAATACCACAAATCTGAATTTAGAGGAAATACGAAAAATGATAGTGGATGATGGAAGTTCCTAAAAAATAATCAATGTTTCAAACAAATTATTTAAAGTTAACAGAGATCTTAAAGAAACTGTATTTATTTACTTGAAATCAATAAGTCCAAAAAGTGTCCATTTCAAGGCTTTTCCTCGAAAACTGTTAAAAAATTCTGTGCATTACAACAGCATGAATTTGTGTTAAACTACAAAGCAGTTCCCTGTGCTGTCTCCAGTGGCCTCACGGAGGGGATGCGGCTAAACCGTGCCTCTAAATGGCAAAAAAATTCAGTAGTAAAAATAGAAGTATATCTTGTTATATGCAATTTTAAACACATTTGTGGCCCCACGTTCAAAATTAGGAGCCTTTTGTGTACCTAAAATGCCAAAATCATAAAGTAATTATATAAACAAAGATAAAAGTTGGGGCCAAAAGTAGAAAAATATCTTTAATAAACAATTTAACCTTAAACTGCCGAACGCCTGTATATAGGACAAACTTAAAAATGATCTTAAATCCGTTATATTATAAATTTTTGCTGCATTTTTTTAAAGTAAGATTCTGAAGAATTATAATTTTCAAACTTCTTAATATTGGAATATTTTACCGTATACTTATTAGATATATTTTCAACATTCATAAAATGCATAATATTTTTATCCATATAATTAAATTGTACATTTCAATGTTGTATAAAAAAATTGTTGTGCAAAAATTTTTGCAGAGCTCTGAAGTATACATTTAATAGGTCAAAAACGAAATTAAAACGTTATCTAAAAATAGTAATTATATAAACTCATTAATAAGTTTGTACTAAATAAAGGACATCGGCATAGAAAGACATCACAATAAATTGAGATGATTACAATTTTACTCCTTAATTTGAATTGGGTACACATTTTCCGGAAAATGTGCATAATGAATAATTATATTAGGGCAACAAAACGATAAAGGCGTCAAATGCATAAGATGATCGCGCTTACGAAGTATGTCGTATATTTAGTACAAACTAAATTAGGTTCATCAGCCTGATTGTGAAGTCGAATTGATTTTGCTTTGAAACCCTATCCGTTCTCTCGTAAATAATCGGCAATTAGTGATTGGTAAGTAGTGAAATATCTTGCATGTGACGACAATTTAATTCTTCAACCATATTGCAGACACAAATTGATTTCTAAGCCAATTGATTACTTTAATAATATGTTCTCAAATGAATTCTTGGAAGATGTCTGTAACTGTTCTAACTTAAGAGCTCATGAACTTAACGTTAATTCTAATTTTGTTTTGGGAATCGCTGAACTTAAAGTGTTTATTGGAGCAGTTATGTGGATGTCATTAATAAAGCTTCCATCCTCTCGACATTATTGGGCTTCAAGAACTCGTGTTAGTCAGGTCGCTAATGTAATGACAAGAGATCGTTGGGAAGAAATTAAATCTAATCTCTATTTTTGTTACAGTGCAAATAAACCAACAGAACAACGTCCGCCAAAGACATTCTATTTTGATATGATTATAAAACAAATTAATCTTACATGCTCAAAAATAGAAATTGATCGTGATTTAAGTATTGATGAACAAATCCTCCCATATAAAGGAAACAAATCAGGTGGTCTACGTCAATATAACCCCCATAAACCTAAAAAATGGGGATATAAACTGTTTTAAATTTGTGGCAGCGGAGGTCTTTTACATGGACTTGAAGTATATAGTGGAAAATCTCAAAATGTTTCAGATGTCGAAGGCGTTGGGAAATCTGGCCAAGTAATCATTAGATTAATTAAAACTGCAAATGTTCCTGAATTTCGGAATTTTCGTCTATTTTTTGATAATTGGTTTAATTCTGCCCTTCTTCAATTATATTTGGCTAAAAAAGGTATATTAAGTATTGGTACGCTAAGAGTTAATAGAGCACCAAATTTATGTCTACGAAGTGATAAAGACTTACAAAAACAAGATCGGGGAACTTTTGATGAAGCGCATTGCAATAAGGATGGCATTGAAATAGCATGTGTAAAGTGGTGTGACAATAGAACAGTTACATTGATGTCTACTTTTATTGGTGGTCAACCAGTGGAAACAGTAAATCGCTTTGATTCAAAACTACGCAAAAATGTTGNTATGTCTACGAAGTGATAAAGACTTACAAAAACAAGGTCGGGGAACTTTTGATGAAGCGCATTGCAATAAGGATGGCATTGAAATAGCATGTGTAAAGTGGTGCGACAATAGAACAGTTACATTGATGTCTACTTTTATTGGTGGTCAACCAGTGGAAACAGTAAATCGCTTTGATTCAAAACTACGCAAAAATGTTGAAGTCAGTTGTCCGAAAATTGTTTCTGCTTACAATAGTGGAATGGGCTATGTTGATGAGTTCAACAGGTATATATCTTTGTATAGGACTACTACACATTGTAATAAGATGTCGTATTTGCGATTCTTTTTCCACATGATAGACATTGGTAGCGTAAATGGATGGTTAAAGTTCAATAGAGATTCTTTTGATTTAAACAGTGAAGGAATGTCATTATTTGACTTCAAATGCAATGTTGCGAGCAGTTTATGTGTGAATCAAAATCCAAAAAGAGGTCGGCCTTCTCTTCAGGATGACGAACTTGCACGAAAACAGCAAAGGGGAGGCCCAAAAGTCGCGTTCCCAACCAGCAGCATACGACTCGATGATATTGGTCATTGGCCAATTACACACAGTTCACAAGGAAGATGTAAAAATCAATTGTGTACTTCAAAACCAAAAACTGGATGTGAGAAATGTAAAGTGCATCTTTGCATAACAAAAGACAAAAATTGCTTTAAGATGTTTCATAATATTGTCGATTAGGTGTATCAAAGTAAAAATTTTGAATGTTTGTTGCTTTATTAATGCGGATTTAGTTTGTACTATATATAGGACAAACCACAATATATTTTTTTAGTTATTATATTTCATATGATGAATTTATTTTTTGAACTTGTAAAATTGAATTTAGCAAATACTAGCAAAGCTAACCAATGTATTGTAAGTATTTATGGAAATTAGTTTGTACTAAATATAGACAAATCTTCAAATATGCCGAAGGTCTATATATAGGACAAACTTGTAGCGTTTGTGCTATTCAATATTTTTGCACTCAAAAAATTTTCATCAATTCTCATGTAACATATAATTAAAAAAACCACTTATATTGAGTAGTAGTTAAATATTGTGTTTTTCGGCAGTTTAAGGTTAATTATGAGTTAAAACTACAAAAATAGCCAAAAATTTCTGATTTTAAATATATCTTATTTGCAATTTTACATTATAGAGCTTATTCCTGATGTGAACAATTTAGATGGCCCTGATAGTGGTAGCATTACTTCACAATTAACAGTCAAGGAAGGCGAATCAGCAGTGGTGACATGTTCTTTTCAATCATATCCACTTGCATCATTTATCTATTCAACTGCGGACTACCATGTAATCTCTGATCATTCAATCAAATGGCAGTTCCGTGATTTGAAATCAACTGACAAGGACAAAACAGTCAATTGCACTGCATATAATGAAAAAACTAAATTAAAAAAATCAATCTCAACAATGATAATTGTTCAATGTAAGTGTTTTCAGATAATTTTTTTGTAAACATTGTTTTCAGATATGTACTTGGAATTTAACAGTTCATTTGAATCTATTGAAAACGAGAGTATAGAAGTTAGTTGTAGTGCAAAGGTGTCGAACCCTCCAGTTAACAGTCTGCAATTGTTTTTGGGTAAAAATATTGTTCACCAGGTGAATGCAGATACCTTAAAGACTACGTTGGTACCCACTTCTGATGATAATTATAACAAACTTTACTGTGTTGCTGACAATGAAGGGGAAAGAAAAACCAAAGAAGCTAATTTAACAGTATATTGTAAGAAATTTTTTTTTAATAATTTTAAACTAACAAAATATTGCTGAAGTAATACATACACGTTCTCTGTAATCAAATCTGCTTTTTTAGCATAAATTAATTTTCTCAATTATTTATAATCAATTGCCACAATTGAATAATTAATAAAATTATCAAGAAATGCAATAGTTTCTTCAGCTTCTTGTTGCAGCACTCGGACTCAGGAAAACTGACAAAAGGATGAATGTATTTACAACAAAAAATTGGGAGGAATAGCAAAATGAATTCGATAGAAACACATGATTTAAGTTTTTACAAAGAGAAATACATTTCGTGAGATTTCTATGACTGGTGACATTTAATGTTGGGATTCTTAGAATTTATATTTAACTACCATAATTATTACGTTGCTATATTCTTTAGAAATTCCACTCTGATCAGTTTCCTATCAGGGAAGCACAACAATAGATTTTAATGACGAAAAGCAAAATAGGCCAACAATCCAATATTTTTTACAAAATATACACCACAAACACAAAAATTAGTAAATATAATTGTAAAGTCTATATTAAAACTGCTATAATCTGAAAATATATAAAGTAGATAGTGAATATAATTTAAAGTTATTTCTTTGAAAATTAATATGACTTTTTTGGTATAATCAGCATTGCTCAACATGTTACAACTTTAAGTTCAACAATTTCATGAAATCATTCATGTCTGTTTTAATCAGTAGTTTATGTATGTGTGCTTCAGAGAAACATTGAGCTCTATTTTTTACACTTCCTTAACCAAAAATATTTAAGTTTTCGAGATCTTTCAATATCAGACGTTGTAAATACTATACATAAAGCCATCTCTATATCATTTACCAATGACTTCAAGGTCCGGGCGTATGCCCCTAGAATGATACTGCCAAGGCCAGTTTAATCATGTAAATCCTCTGGAAACCTCAGCTACGCAGAGTGCTGATCTGTGCTGAGTCTGATCAGCAGTGTGAAGCCGAGGGACAAACTTCAGTAGAGAGGATTGCGCCTCTCCCGCTTTGGCCAATCAAGGCTACTAATGGTGGTAACTAAGAGAGCATCTGCTGGCTGCTATAAAGATCTGAAATTATATTGGAGTACGCAGGCGTATTCACTGAATGCAAAGCATCTAGTGAATATGTGTCTCCAATTAAAATGCATGTTGGATCATAACTACCTGTAACACAGCAAAGCTTCATCACATCAAGGCTCAGCAAACACTAGTCTAGGCCCATTTCAAAGACCAGAGACAGAGATGAGTCGCAAAAAATTCATGTATGGCTGCCCCATGAGACGCACTAATGAACTCTGGGCAGCTGCAGCAACATATGCTAAAAATGTATTCAATGCATCACCATCTATCTTACCACAAACTAAATGGACAGCCTCACAGAATATCCACCACCCCCACATGCGCATAGCACATATGGCAGCATCTTCTTACAACCCTGGGTTNATATGCCGAAGGTTTATATATAGGACAAACTTGTAGCGTTTGTGCTATTCAATATTTTTGCACTCAAAAAATTTTCATCAATTCTCATGTAACACATAATTAAAAAAAATCACTTATATTGTGTAGTAGTTAAATATTGTGTTTTTCGGCAGTTTAAGGTTAAGAAAATCTTGGAGGCTTAACAGTTAGTAGTTAAAAGAATATTCACTATGTACCAAAGCGGTTAATGAAAATGCAATAATACATACAATTGGAGGATGTGGGGGCCTATTGACATTTCGGACCGAGCTTCCAAATGTACAGTTACGCCACAGGCTGTATCAATGGAAATTATGGCTGAACTGCGTTATATTCAAATCACAGAACTAGATAGATTAAAAAATTCTCTAATGCTAGGAAGAAACCAGAAAAATCAATAGAAGTGCACACTCTTCTGGCGAAAGTTTGGTATGCTTTAGCACTCGAATTATTGGCCATCCAGTGCTTAGGACTTTTTTACAAATATCAATAGAAATAGATTAAACTTAGCTAATTTATAGATTTTCTAACTTTTTCATATATAAATCTTAAAAATTAATAGCTACAGAAATAATATTAGAAAAACTTAATTTCTATAACAAATCCTCTTACTATTAAGGAATTCTTCATTCAGTATACAGTTGCTGGTAAAGCGACTGTGGTTTTTCCCGCCAGACTTAACTTATTGCAAGCAACTAAACGCTCTAAAGGATTTTCGTTCGAAACAGTACTCTAAAAACAATTGTTATTAATTCAAATACCTTCACTCACTATGTGCGCAAAGTGTATAAAATTGTTGTAGTATACGATTGAAACCACATAAACTTCGCGGTTCATTAGTCCACTATGAAGCACTATATCTTCATTACAATGTGATAAATATGCCACCCTGTGCTTTACATTTGATAGCATTTTTCAAAGCAGTCCTGCTTATATATCATTTTCCAGGTCCGTTTTACCTCCGTAAGGAAAAACTCGTTTATTACCTGTAAGTAATTATGTATCCCTCAACACTAACTATTTATTTTAAATACCAATCATTTTAAAAACAGAACGAGATTTTTATATTAACGAACATTTTTACTTTAACAATTTAGTCTTCTAAAACCATTAAGGGGGTGCCACACGATGGACTTTTGCGCTAGGTTAAAACACTTAAGTTAAATGCACTCCGTGTAGCATCTGTTCCCGCGCGAGATAATTGCAAGATAATTACTCTCGGACCATGTGCCGGAGCATGAGTTAATCATGTGGCATGCCAAAGAGTACTTAACATAGTTCATCTGACTCGGGACAAAGCCCATTGTGTGCCACCCCCTTTAGTTACTGCTGACTCTCACCAATTCAGACCCTGTCCATCTTGTGGCTTTTGCCAACACTACATACGCCACTTAATTAATATCAAAATTATTAAAAAAGAAGAAATTGTATCTATCTCGACTAAAGAAATGGTATATTGAAGTAAATAAAGAAATTTTTTCGAATTCTTGTGTAAAGTCTGTTCTGAACAGATTTCAAATTTGCAAAAAACCGTGGACTTACTACACAATCGAACAGAAATTTAACATACAACGTGTAAAAAAGTTTTAAACCTCAGTTATATTGCATTTAAGTACTTCCATTGAATTTCACTTTTGTATTTTTGTTAATCCTGCAAGAAATTGACTACACCTAGCTATATATTAAGTAAACAATCAACTCAAATTAATTCCTTTATACTGCAAATATAATTAGTAGCAGGTGTTATTCAATGCGTTTTTAAATATATCTTAATCAATCCAACAGGCAAACATTCTTTATTTCCATGGTGATTTATGCAGAAAATATTCCTCTAAATTTGTGTATTCATAGAAACGGTAGCATATATAAAAACTGCTGATAGTAATTCTATGGGATGCAAAATCATCTCTAACTTATACGTATCATCATCACTTAAAGACATACAAGAAAGAGCATGCCTTTCAAACAATAAATTCCCATTAAAATATTGAATATACATTAGAGAGTCGGTTAGAGTTCGATGTTACCCACTTCATAGCAGAAACGTTGACGTCCATCTATTGACAATGAAATTCCTGCTCTAGAGTGTGACGTACATTTCTGCTTCAGTGATGCTTTGTTCAGAAAATGTTCCCTTCCTTTTCAGCGTAGTTAGATTATGCTGACACATGACGGATATATCAAACACTTCCGATGGGACATGAAATCTTAATTGAATTAACACCATTGTCTTGATAAAAAGGATGTAAGCGTTGTTGAGAAATGACGCGATCTTAAATTTGCGCTTTAGTAATCTAACCCTTAACCAAATTCTGGAGCTAAAATATAAGATGCCTTGGAACGAAGGGAAATCATACTAAACCGTGTGAATCAAGGTGCAAATTATTGATGACAGTAGAGTCTGTGTATATAGAGATTTTACATTAAGTCGACATTTTCTTCCATATTTTAAATCCCATGAATATTGAGGGAAACATTTTGAAATGAGGTATTACAAAAAAATTAACACAAAATTTCAATTAAAAATCAAAGTTTAAAATTAAAACTTAATCCTATCAAAAATATTTTGGTGAAGTGTGGTGCCCTAAACTTGATAACAATTTATTCTTACCTTTTAATAATCACTATATTTTAATCATTTGAAATATGGCGCATTGAATCTCAATGTAAATTTTGAATAAAAGTTCCTTGATCTAGGAATGACATTTTGATTGCTGCAAAGTGAATTTTAATGATAATAAAATGAAATTCTACCAAGGTATTGGCAAAAACGCGAATTTTCACAATTAGGTTAAAAAATTGACTTTTTTATAATGTATGTTAAAATATTCAAATTCAATTTTATTTCGAATGGGCCGGGGCAGCATCAAAGATTCTTGCAAAGTATTCAATATTTTCAGAGTTTTTATGCATTATATAATAAAACAGCTCTGCAAGCATGATTTGAATAGTGGAATTTACTATAAACATTTTAGTGTCGTTATTATTTTGATAAAAACCTTAAAACTAATGCAAAAAATATTGGTTTCTTTTGCAAATTACTTCATATTTTTTGAACAAATTATAATTACTAAAAGTCCTCTATTCATTTTGTAGTTAATAATATTAAAATCACATTAAAAAAAATTTCGCTCTAACACCAATAATGTCACCTCAAAGTTGCCCGCTCAGTTTGAATTTTTTGAAAAAAAATTTTTAAGAAACTCATGAAAATATTTTAAAAATAATTTTTAAATGAATTATATAGATTTACTGCACACAATTTCATACAATTGTTATAGATGATAACAAAATCCTGCGAATAAAAATTATTCTTTATTATCAAAATATTTATCATCAAAGCCGTCAATTGTTGGCGTTCCTTTAAATATAACATAGAATAAATTGTTATCCTAAAATTTTCACACTTACAATTCACTTAGCAACATTATTATCACGAAATCGTGTTGTAATAATATTATTAATGTAATATAAACTAAAAAACTAGAGTACCGTATTTTACGGCATATAAGACCCCATTTTTTTTGCAAAATTTTTACAGTCAAAGTCAGGGGGTGGTCTTATACGATGTACATTAAAATAATCGAAGACTAAATTATTATTTTTCATGCGGCAATGAATTTATTTAAAGTCGATTTTCATTGGCTGAATAAATTTAATTTAACCCTTATTGGATAAACGTACTACAAAATGTAGTCATGTATGATTAAATTGTTCTCAATTAATAGTCACTTGAAGGGAATTTGTTGGTATTACATTGAGAGATGCTGATGTGGATTTTATTCTGAACCACGAAGAGGAGAACCAAGAATTCGATAGTGATCCGGACTATTTAGGCTAAAAGCTAAAATTGTTTGAAAATTACTCTTGCTTTTATACAATTTGTAATTGACAAAAGCAATAAACTTTTTTTTTCTATCTTTTGTTTTTCTTGGTTGCCAATAGTTAGGGGTGGTCTTATACGGCGTGCATAGAAAATTCCATCTTTGTTTGTTCCAAAGTAGGGGGGGGGTGGTCTTATATGCAGTATGGTCTTATATGCCGTAAAATACGGTATATTCGACAATTAATTAAGATCTCTCATAAGGAAATTAATCATGATTTCTAAAAAATGTTAATTGCCCATTATAGTAATATCAAAACATGTATGTATAATTAAATGGTAGAAATTATGCCTATTTAAACTCTACAAGTGTAAACCGGACAAATGTTGGTTGTAACTAAAAACTAAGTTATTATGCAAAATAAATATACAACTATTTACAAATGATCTCCTGAATAATAATCTGCTCTCAGACGTTTTGCTCTTGGGGGTTTTCATGTCTCTGGACTCATTTCGCGCGTTGAGTTGGCCTCTGTGGGAAAGCTCTAGCTTCTCTTCCAATAATTACATGTAGTGTTCTCGCACAGAATGTCCAAACAGGCTCGGGCACAATGACACTTAATAGTGGCTGCGCCAACAAATGAAGATTTATCGCATTTATTCCACAATCGAGAATGGAGAGACTCATTTTGATTTTGAGTGAAGCTTGGAATCAACCGTAATATAAAATCATTCGACAAAAGTCTGTCATAAAGAGGACGGATAAAGGTATGCCACTCCTCAGCAATAAAGCTATTGTCCTTATAAATCATCAAATCATTCCTATATGTGCACCAACCGTCCCTAGGGCAATATTGATGCTGAATATCGGGATCTTGAAACTTGATTTCATGAAATAAAAGTGACAAACAAAAATCTCTCACTAATAACTTCTTGAGTTCATCCAACTCAGCCTGTGATTGCGCTTTGTAATCAATATTTTTCACAGCACATATTGATTCATTTCATGTTATACAATCAAATATATTTATTTGATAAAAACATAAAATCTAAAAAAAGCTTAGCATTTGAGAATTAAAGTATATATTATAACATGAAATTTACCAATAACAGCATTCCTGAAGTAACTTTGAAGTTGATAACATTTAAATTCCGTTAATTTTCCACGTACGCCAATTTTATGTTGCTTTCTGATCTTGTCCAAGTTCTTACCAAGTATCTTTGCGAAATGATTAACGCAGTCATATTTAGCAATTGGTACATCGCACACTTTAGCATCAAATAATGTCCTGAACACACTGCTATCACCCTCTGAAATAATCGAAGTGTAACGTAAGTTGTACTTTGCTAAAGGTGATAATTGAAGTTTATAGAGAATCGAATTTATTAAAATTTTACTTTCAATTCAGAATGCATATTATAGCACTCTCAAGAACTTCAATGATCACCTATTGACCGCTGAAAAATAATAAGTGTTGCTTCTGGCTCCATTCCACCACTTGAAGTAGCAACAGAGTTTCTATCGCATATCTGTTGGCTTAGTATACCACGTGAGCAAATATTACAATATAGTGAAATCACTTCCTAGTCCAAAACTTCTACTGTTTCTGCACTCATCACATAAGCAACGCAGTACTTTGAAGTGTGTCCTTGTCTATACCAAGAACCATCAACCGTCACGGCAACATTGGCACATGTGCCATTTGAAAGATTCAAGTGATTCCACTGCATGACAATGATGTACAACAAGGTCTGTAATGCATTTCTTCTGAATGCGTTGAATGGTATTATTCCAAGCTCTCTTGGATAATGGTCCTATAAAATTAGTTATGTGAAACATTAAATTTTGACATCATTTTGCGTTTTGTAAAAAAAATTGTTCCACAGAAACCCACGTGTCATTTCGGAAGCTTCTGCAACTCTTGAGGTAGTGTCCTGTGTGATTCCACACAAAAGGTATGATAAAGTCATCCTTATATTAACCTCATACATCTTATTTTGCTTAGGCGACCCAGAGAATTCATGTTTCCAACCACAACCAGAGCATTCCGCTAACCATTCAGTAGCATGTCCATGAACATGTAACTGCGTCAATGCAACATTACTATCAATGCCACAATTGTGACTTGCACTTGGAACACTTTGCAAAGAAATTTCGGAAAAGAGACTGAAATTAGAAGTTGGTAAGTTATCACTTAGCTTTTATTGTTTGGCTTTCTGTAAAGCGTTTTGGACAATTCATGTAGCCTAGTAGCATAAAATGTGATTTTCGTGATTCAAATTTTTCTTGTGCTTGTTTTTCTTCTGTTTTTGTTTATACTTGTCCAATGTATGATATTGCTTGAAGCACTTGTCGATGCATAGTGAAGGCTCATCCGGACAAGTAATGCAAATGCTTCTTGTTTCATTAGGAAATTCCTTGCCAGATTGCCTATTGGAGCACACGCGACATTCCCTATGGCGATTTCTAGTTCCTGGAAAGTGACCGTTTGTACAATCTAATCTATTCCGTGTACATTTAGGAGGAGAACCACGAGGATGTTGCCTAGTTAGCACTCTGTCAGGCGCGTCATTTTCACAATCCTCGATTTCTTTAGAAAGAGGTGAATTGAAGTGAAACAGAGCTCTTATTTGTGAAGCCTCTGGAGATTCATTTAGATCATAGACTTCTTCATTGTTAAAGTTATTTTCCTGCATAAATAAGCTTCCTCAATTCAAATTATATATATACATATATATATATTAGCGTGGCCTAATAAGGCTCAATACATGACATAGGAAATCAATGTATCAATAGAGTAGTCACAAAATAAAATAGATGTTTTTTATTTTTCTCGCTTTCCTCTACAATCCTTAAACCATACTGCGAGCTATTCTTCGTTGTTGAGCAATACATTAATTCATTTGCTGTATCAAACACACAATTCGTTAACAGCTACTAGTGAGCCTATAACTATTAAAGCGGTTTTGATGTTTTCACTTTCATTCCAATTTTCTGGATAGGCTTCAAGAAATCTATCAAATGTACTCAGTTCCCAAACAACTTTTAGTGCTTCTGGTTACGAAAACAACAGACACTTTGCATTATTGCTGGTCCTATCCACCTGAGCTCATTTCAGTGTTTCACCTCTTTCAATATGCTTGGAACTTTCAGAATTTTGACCGTTGTGCAGCCAAATTTACGTCAGAATACAGCAAACTCATAAAAATCAGTTCCTCAGAAAGATATAACAAATTGCCTAATTTCTTACACAATCTACATAGCTACTTGGATTTGACGGTGAGGATAAGAATAAAGCAAATGAAGTAGTTTAAAGTGGTTTCTAGCTAACTGTGTAGCATGTAGGGCCAAAAATTAGACTTTACTATCAACCTTTGCTAAAACAGTTTTCGATATCTCGTAATTTATTCACCTTCGCGATTTCAAGGTTGAACTGAGATCAAAATAGTCAAATTTAGGATCTTTATTTTAATTTCAACATCCATAATGCTTGATGCATGAGGTAGGTCCAAGTGTTCCAAGTTTCTTGGCATGAAGTGATTCACCTCCAAATAATCAAATTCTGGTTAATGATTTCGCTTGTGTTCTGGTGACCACCACGTTGAAATGAGTAATATCGCGAAGAAATTAAACCTTTTCTAAGATACTGTTTCCTTTGATTACTACTCTTTAAGTCAATTAAAAGAATAGATTCTCAATCTTCCTGATGGCGTCCTGACTAGGATTAGTTGGAATTCCAGCTTTTGATCAAAGGATTTCTATTTGTCGGAATTACAGAACTTAGTGCTATTTCCAATTTTTCTTTGCAAACCTTTGTGATGTGAGTAGAGAGATAGTGCTTGCCTATCAGGGGAGTTCTTGCCTCTTCAATGCGTTCTGATGGCGTAATAAGGAAGTAATTTTGAATGGAAATTCAAATATATTCAGCTAAAGAGGTGATAAATATATAAATGCAATATTAAGTATAAATTACATCAATTGAATTAATGCACACTTTCAAAAATATTTGATAAAAATGAATATATGAATTCAAAATTTCTGAATTACGAGAGGATGCAATCATTCTTAATGTAGGTATTGATATATTTGTCTTCAATTTTAATAATTTACTGTCACTTGTATGCAAAGTGCTATAGAGATGCCTAAAACTACTTATGTTCCGTCACAATTAACTGCTTTAACAAAAATAGTATATTGCCGTAATATTGGAAATATTTAATGAGCATGCGCCACCTCTAAATCTATTTCAAATAGTTTAAGATTTTACACTAATCATTTTTTCATGAAATGGAAGCACTTCAAAGGTTCAGAGACAACACTTTCGGAAATGTATAAATAAATTCCACCCTAATATATATATATATATAT
>CABFPE010000030.1:322724-384650 GCA_900660155.1 Hofstenia miamia | reverse complement strand
GGGGGGGGGGGGGGGGTTCGACCCCCGTGGTTATGCGCCCGGAGAAAGGCAACTTTGAATCAGTGTTTTGCAGCCTGTCTTAAAACAGACTGGGCAGTAGACAGAAAACAAGTTCAAATAAGCATGCGATGATTAAGGGACAACAAAATCTGGCTTACAAGAATTGAATTTGTTGAAAGTTCCGATCGAACTGTCTTAATATTTCTCCTTTCCAAATACAAAAAATATGAATGAGTTGTGGGCACTCTGTAAGTCTGAGAGGGATGAATTTAGGTGTGAGATAATACTAGCAAAAACTTGGACTGCAGTTCTCAGGGCCAATCGTGCATGGAAATCAGTTAGCTCTTCTGTTAGAGAAGTCAAGTCAACAATGTCATACAAGAAACTCAAAGTTTTCATAGATCTTGTCGCCTCTCTAGAACAAGAGAGTTACAAAAAACTGCGACAGATGTAAGTCTACAGTGTGTCTGAATTTATGTAGATAGAATTTACTTCATCATTGATTGAAACAGTTTTGAAAAACTGACGTGCATCAATTTCAATTTTAAAAAAGAAACTCTAAAAGATGCCAAACGCTTTTCGAACAAGTGGCTAAACAAAGATAGATTACGTTGGGTTGTGTTTTAGCAGATTTAGTCTTTATCTAAAACAGACTGGAGAAGTCCCTTGAAGATAACTCATTACTCATTTTTGACATTTCTAAAGAATTCCACGTTTGGTGGTGTAAGTAAAGATCACTCTCTTCAATTTTATGATGATGGACTGATAGTGAAATAAAAACGTCCAAAACAGCGTAATAGGTTTGCACATATTATTTCAAGTAGTTCATTCCATGCAGTACGCAATAAAACTGATCAGGCTGTCATTAATTTTTTGGATGAGCAATTTAAAAGCTCCAAATTTCTTCAACAGAACAGCTTCATAAGTTGAATAGTGATATAAGGAACAATGAACTCAAAACCTGCTATAGCTTTACTTACATTAATTTAGAATACACTGATCTAGCTGATCTCCCAGAAAAAATTTTTTCTCCTGATCAGATAACTTATTACTTGTGCATAAGGGGTAGCATAAAATCAGCTAACAATTTACACTATTAAAAATAAAATTTTTGGTGATATAGAAAATGTAGCATGAAAGACTGTCCTTTACTGAAAATAAAATCTCTAATTCATTTTTGAGAGTTGAATATGCTTGTGATTGCCTGCAAATTATTCCCTATCAGATCCCGTGACGCAAAACTCAAGACTTTAATAATAGGCATTTATTGAAGATGCTCTTCACACATCGTCTGCCTCAAGTAACAGCGAGAGGGCTCGCTGCAAAACAGGGGGCCAAGATGGAGGTACAGTGTGCCACAAAAATAATACACTATTCAGTATGAAATGCAAATTTGCCAGTAAATTACTTGTTACAAAAACATAATTAATTATATTTATTTACATTTCTGTTTTATGGCTCTCAATGATGTGATATTTTGGCATTGCTTTATCATCAAAGGCTATCATTAGGTGATATTTCTGTGCTCTGAAAGGTAGTAATTCTGAGCATTCTGATTATTGTGTTTTGTGCTTTTCCACATATGAAATCACAAAGAAGAATAATTGCATAAATATCAATGTATATCAAATTTTTAAGTGATTTCAACAAGGTGCTACTAGTTTTGAGTAAAAAAAGAATGGGTGACCAAGAAACAAGTCTGCAAGAATTGACAGGTTAATGAAATGAAAAGCTATGAAGAATCCTTTCACATCCCTACGCAAAATACAGCCTTCTGCGTAATCTGATTGTGTCTCAGTCTGTCATGAGACTATAAGGCGTCATCTAACGGGAGATTTTGAGATGGTTTCTGCAAGAACTATTTGTAAGCACAACTGAACACGTTCATGAAGGCCAAATGATTGGCGTTTGGTGAAAGTTATCAACATTACAGAGAAGCTGATTGGGGAAAGTTGCTCTACTCTGACGAAACCAGCATTAAGCAATTCAGTCATTGAGAGCACCATGCTTGCAGCAGTCAAGGTACACGGTACTACACATAAAACCTTGTTCAAAATATGAGATATCCGCCTCACCTAATGTTTTGGAGGTGCTTAAGCTATTCTAGTTATAAGGGACTATTTTTTACAGACCGTAATGTTCTTCATGCACTGACAAGGCCAATGTGCCTACTTTTGTCAACATCCTTCATTGTTCTTGGTTTCTTCAAGATAGTGCACATTGTCATAAGGCTAAAAACTGCAGAAATGGTTTGGCGAAAGTGGGATTCAAGTCATTGATTGGCCTGAAAACAGTACTGATTTGAACTCCATTGAAAACATGTGGGAAATTCTAGAGCAAAATGGCTGAACGCAAATCATACAATCTTGATTGTATATAGAGCGAAATTCGTGAGGTAGGGTGCAAATATATCATACCTGGGTACTGTACTGCATTATCAAAGTCAATGGTAAGAAGAATTGCTGAGGTTCTTAAGGCTAAAGGAGAGTCCACTAAATACTGATTTTATAAATTTGTTGATACTATTGTACATTTCAGAATATATCTTGACAAAACACTTAATCTCTAAAAACTATATTAATTGCAAGAAGGAATATATACTTGCGTGAGACACTATAGATCTATCAAATGAGAAGTTGAAAACACCAACTGCTTACAGCGAAGATTCTTACTAATGATTATCCAGTGAGAAATAACAATGGAGATGATTAAGCAAAATGTATAGTGTATTTTGCTGAACTCAGTGAATCTGGAAGGGTTCAGTATATAGATTGCAAATGATTCTGTGGAGTGTGTAATGAAGATCCCTATTTTGAAATTGTTACTTTTCTTAATTATTCCTTCGTAATATTAAGTCAAGAATATTTGTTACTTTGTAAGAATTTTTGAATAAGCATAATCACTTGTTGATTAGTGTATAAAAATTTAAAGTATCTTGTTAATAGCTGCCCGTTTTTAATTTTTTAAAGTTGTTCACATTTTCCATTTTTGCAAAACATACTTTATCATGCTTGTATATAATGATAATGATAATCCTGCAGTTCATAGCTGTGAAACTGGATAACATTTACAACAGAAATAAATAACATGAAAAAACTCGAACAAAGTGTTAAGTGTTCCTCTCTTTCATAGCAGTTCACAATTTCAGTCAATAACAACAAACTCAAGAAATATACCAGAAAGTCTTCTACACTCGATACATTGAGGAACCAGTTGCATGTTGCAGTGAATATCTGCAATACAAAGACTTTGATCCATGTGAAATGACACCCAAGTAGCCAAATGACAAGCAAAAGAGCATTTGGCCATCCGTGAAGTACAAAAATCATGAATGGTTATGCAGTGTGCTCTAGGAATCATCGATGTACAGCTGCATCAGCAGATAAACAATTAAAAAATGGTCAAACCTTTAAACAAAAAGATAAAAATAAATAATATTTCTTAAATGACTAAATGCCTGTGTTGCTCTATTAATAAATATATGTAAGCTGGACCAAAAGACTTGTTCAGTAAAAGTTTAATTTTTTTAAAATCATCATTACAGAAACTATTTCTGAATTATTTGTTATAATGCATAAGTAGTCTAAATATGTTTGTGATGAAAATTTGGAAATCCCAAATTTCCTTAAATTAGACCCTATATTAAAGAGTGTACTGCTAAACTGTTTACGAAATTTGATTTGTGTTAATAAACAAATGGATATTAATGCAGTGTGAAGTGTGAGTTGTACAGCTATAAATTTGACGATCTTAATAATACTTGGAAAGCAAGTTAAAGTCATTCCCTGCTTTGATGTGCAGGGCATCAAGAGTCACATAAACGGAAAATTAAATGATGTTGGTAAAGGGAAACGCTAATCATTGATGACACATGACATTCTATAATCACTAGGACTCCTACTACAAATGTGGAAATAGTTTTGATGTGGAAATGAGTTGCTTTGTTGTTAATAGACATTTTCATAAACAATTACTAGAGTGCATATCAAAATTACGATTTATTTAACAAATATGACTTTGATTTAACCTACTAAACTATGAGGGGGAGATCAAAAATCCATTAGTCCTACGCGTTATTTCAGGGAAGAGTACTGTAGCGAAAAGTTTTACTTTATGTTCCTTAGTTTGTTTTTATTTATCAGGCATAATATTAAAAATGAAAGTCCTCGATATTGCACTATTTTTAGCCAGCAGACAGAATGACTCCGTCTGGATTAATCTTCGCAATTTGCTTTAGTTAAATTACCTACTAAAATGAGCGAGATATTAAATTATATATTTGTATATTAACATAGTTAAGAATAGATGTGGACAGAAAATATTTTTTCAATTACGTCAATTTGTACATTTGTTCTCTATGCACAAACTTATTAAATTGACGACAATTCAAAAACAATTTAACACTACTGTTTGTCGTAACTCAAAGAGATATACCGCGCAAAATCAAAGCTTTGCTTTTCGCACACAATGAATTCTTTAGTCGGCGTGTGGCAAAGAAATAATTCGCAGTCATGCCAATTCAAAACCGCCGTAACTTCAAAGTGCACGATATGTTGTAGCGGCGATCTTCAAAGAGTACATTAACCAATCCTATTGTTTGAATCATTTTAACACTTCACTAACTATATTCATACACTAAAAATAGTGCACATTTTTCAATAGTTTTTACACAGGAAAAATATAATAACTAAAATTAATCAATCAAATATGCTTTATAATTTTTAGATAAATGGAGGTAGTGCGTTTCGTGGAATTTTTTTCAAAAAATCAAAGAGTTAATATATTCATTTCAACTGATTGGCTGAGCGGTAGGAAAACGAGTGTAAATCACTATAATCTACAAAGTTGTCAATTTTACGAGTGTCATAAAACTCAATGCACCAAAGTACACGCTAAAAGATGTGCTCTATTTCCCTCACACGCTCCTTGTCGGATGGTATATGAACGCACTCTCGCATAAGCAATAGACTAAATGAAACATATACTTTGTGCAGTGTTATTGGTCAGCATACTGGCAGTGACCACCCCTCTTCCTTATAACAATGGTGCTAATCAATATTTATCACAGAAACACCAGTCAAATAATCGAATTCCTTTTAGTTACATTGGTAAGTGTTTTAATTTTCATTAAAAAGTTTTACTAACTTCCATTACATAATATCAAAGCACATGCAAAATATATAACGGAATGTTATGCAGCATATCTCGTTTAGGATGTAAGTATTTTAACAGATTAAATTAACACTTTGATTGTAATATGCTGTTGTTAATTACACCTAAGAGATGCTAGGGAATACTAAAGATATATATATATCCCGCTTTTATGAGATGAAATTTATTTAGCATGTTCCACAATGTAATTTTAAATGTCACTAGCTATTTAATCAAAATTATATACGACGTTTTGATGTTCAAATAGTTTCATTAAACAGTAAAACATTACAATTGCAAATTTGCATCTGGGGTTTTGAATTAGAATCGAATGTCAGAAGAGCAATAGAAAATTTTCTTTAACCAATATAGTGAGAGCTTTAGATAATTCCCCTCAAGCCGTTAATTTTTCGTAAAGTCCTTTCAAATTGACACACTCCATTTGACAATAATGTGAAAAACAGAAATAAATGTGTTATTCAATTACATTTAAGCACAATTATTCATTGTAGTCTACAGAAAATAGGTCAATACTATGTATTAACTGTTGAAGTGTTTTTAGTATGTTACATAATAGCTTTTCAGAATAGCATATTAAACCATTACGAATATGTGATGTTTACAAATTTGGAGTAAAAATTTTAATTACTTCTATTGATGTCTTATCCAATACAAATATTACTAATTACATTCTAAATACACAAGTACAATAACATATGCCATGTAGTATGTATTTATTTATATTTGGTAATTAAACAAATTGGAATATTTGTTCATATTCACATCCAGTTCCAATGAATATAGTTCTTGGTGTTGGGAATTTTTACACAAATTGAACGAAAAATATATCAACGATTATACATTAAAACTTATTTGCTTAAGAGTTTGGTAAAACTATTCCACTGCAATCGCTGATAGATCTTTCAAGATTTTACCAAAATGAAGTTTGAGATTTGACTCTTTCAAACTTTGATTTGAAGATTTGAACAGAATTTAACCCAAGCTTGACTTAATTGTGGAAATTTTAAGGTTCAAAATCTCTTTAATTTTGTTCTTACTTTCAATTGATTCATATTTGTCAAATGTATCTCAAAACATGTAAATAAATGAGATAGACTCAAGCCTTAGCAAAAGGCTTTAGCTATATTTTGGAAATCAATTGAGAATCTGTTAACGTTTTCCATGCTCTAAAAACATGAAATACATTGCATATAGTAAATTACTGATTGTTTATTGTTGCAGTTCAAATAACCAAAAATGTGTTCTAATTTATAAAATATAATTTTTTACTCCGTATTTCTGCTTCTGGAAGTGCAAATTTAATTTGAAGTTTGAACTTGAAAGAGTTTCAAATTTAAATATGATTTTGAAGGCCTTACTCTTGATGAATTTTACACAAAATAAGATTGGCTACGAGTTTTGCACTCAGTGGAATGAAAAGTTGATCAAAAATCATTAATAAAACCCAACTAGTGTCACATTACATAAGCTTCCATCCTATATATGTACATGAGCAAGATCATTTATAAATTTTTAATTACCAATACAATGTAATATTAGGACAGAAAAAGTAAAACTAGTTCAAGATTTTCAATGCCAATAGTAAAATTCCTGGATGCTAGTGCGAAATCATATTTGACATTTAAATTTTACTTCCCTTCAATAAATTACACAATTCTCCACATATTCATGATTGATTTATCTTTAATACTACCATTAAAAATTCGGTTTCCCTGTACATTTCATAGTCTCCCTGGCTAAAATTCCGTCATTGATAATTTAATATCATTCTTTAATTTAATGAGTACATATATAAATAGCATATTCTCTATTTTGACTAGACAAATGTCAAATTGTGGCCGCATTATCTAATAATTATATTGAAGCCTAAATTTAAAAAGCAAACAAAACATGTGAAATGCTTGATGGTTTGCACTTGGTTTGCGGTAACATTCCAACAGTACTAGTCATGCATAAGTTGGAGCCTAATGGTAAACGGATCTGTTGGTCAACAATCAATGAAAATGTTTCTCAGTCTTAATGTTTGTAAATTTGCGCTTGCAATGAATTGCCTACTTAAAGATAAAGCTCATTGGCTTGCATGAAGTCGTTTTACATTGAGATTTTTTAAATAAATACTGCAGATCAAGCGCTTTCACTTTAGCAGAAGGGTGAAACTAAGAAGACTGTTCGTATAACATCATCAACTTTGTGAAGGAAATGTTATTGTACATGGAAATTGTCAATAGCGTTATCGCCTAGAAACTGAAATGTCCTAATTATTGACATGAATTGATGTTTGTTGAAATGGTGACCCTGTAATACTCATTCAATAACGAAATTCTATAACAAACTTCTCTTTAAATTCGTGTGTAGTACATTTATTGACGACCAACATTCTCCGACACTGTCTTGATTTTAGCAAACTTTCAATGTAAATTCTCTTGTTAATTCATCTCACACGTTTAGACGTTCTAAATGGGATTAAACGTAGTCGATTTAAGAGCGCAAATACCGCAGACCATGCCAATCACGTTTGATTTAACACGCAAATATACAAGCTAAAATATTTTAGACTAGTTTCAGTAGTTATCACACACATAAACTCTTTTGTTATGGTCTTTTAACTTCCCAGTGTTCAATATTTTTTATACGGTATTCCAACAACTGATTGTTAGCTAAGTTCAACAAAACGATTTACGCCCATTCAAAGTTGTCGGAATTAGCCCAACAAACAAACATTACAATTGCTTTAGTAAATCCTTACTTATGGCATTGATTAAGAGTGTAAATTCGTTACTTGCTTGAAAATAATAAAGCAAAAGAATTTTTGCATTTGTGTTTTGCGGCTTTGGCCGCGGCTAACGGCCAGTTAGGAGTGAACCCTTTCAGCAGAGGTCGGTCACGGCTTCAATTTTGAAATCACGATTTTTAGCGGCTGTAAGTTTAATTTTGCTTTGCGTTCCAAACTGAATTAAACTGGGTTGTTGCAATGAAGATGAGCTTTATTCAAGATTAATGGAAGTACAGATTAATTATGAGAAATGTGATATTTTATACAATAAAAATTCATGGCTGCGGTCAACCAAGAAGCTCCAGCCTCAAAACACTATTAGGCATGCGGCCAGCAACCTATAAATATGATATACAGCAGTTAAACACATAATCAAGATGAAAGGTAAAATCATCTGCTAACCAAATTCAAGGAAATGGGAAACTTAGCCGTAATTCAAGAATGCGACTGAACTCGAAATCGATCGCTTGACATAAAAATCTAATAGGAAAATCGCTCATTTTCATTTCTATCGGTTACATTACAGATTTCGCCGCATTTTAAGCATATGGGCGGAGAAATTATAAACGTAGCCACTATAGCCACCATTTATCAATAAGGAATCAAACCCTCACTTTAAATTTAGCATGATTTCAGAAAACTATCACATCATGCAACGGACATTTTGCGCAAAAAATGTACATTTAAAAGAGAAAATGCTAAAAGGAAAATTATTAATATATCGTAAATGTATAAGTGCTGATTTATTTCGGCTTATGAAGGCGTTCAAGTGTGATTTTGTTTGTCACTACTTGTTACATTCGGAGATTTGAAGATGCGATATTGTGGTTCTTTGATGTTGATGTCCACAAGAAAACAGCGCGATATGGCACTGCTATTAAATTTCAAGTATTCAATATTGATTTGGTCAACAATAAACAAACTATTTATCGTGGGCCAATAACGCGCTTTGAACTCTTTGGTTATACAAACTCAAACTGCTTACGATTATGTAGCGTAAACATTTCAACGCGTTTGATCTCTGCTGACTTCAACAGCCAGACAATTAGCAAACGTAGAGTTGTGCGCTGAATGCATACACTAGCTTTAATGTAAACATATGTCTCTTAATTATTAGCTTTGGTTTTCGATAGTTTTCAACACTTCCGCACTGACTTTCAATATATTCTCATATATTATTTTATTATATCAACTACCTGCTGTTCTAAAAATTTTAACCGCGACCACATAGAAAAATTTAACATTCGAATTAACATTAAGAAGTAAGACTATTTCTAAGTATTGAAAAGAATCCGATTTTGATAACTATAGGCCATTTACGATTGAATTAATTAAAATTATACATTATTAAATAGGAATAAAATGCCTGGTACGTTCTATGCAGCTTTTAAAGTCTGCTAGGATGTAAGAAATTGAAAGACAGCTTTAGAATTTAACGCAGGTTAAATGTATCAATTCTATTGTACTCTAATACACTTCATTTATGCATGTACTAGTAGTAATATGTGATGCCTCTCTACCTCTATTGTTACTAACTTACAGAATTTTAGAAAAAAACTTGCTCACACTTTCACATTTTGAATTTGAAGAACCTTCTTCATCTTTTATAATAACAGATTCAACGTATGCCACTCACTCGCAACGTATATCTCAAAGTATATATGTTCATAGGAAGACCAACTTAAAGGTTACTTCAAGTGGTGTGGTAAACACAATCCCACTAGAACCATTAAAGACTGCCAACAATGTCCGTATCCTTACTCCACATGTCCAATCACATAATCCGACCATTCAAATCTTGGTCAGATCAGAACACTCATGCATATCAGTCAGACTTCTTAAAAATCATCATTATACAACGCAGCAGTGCTCTGTTGAAAATTTTTGTCTTCTAAATTTTGAAATTCACAGCGAGTGGTGGCCACTTCCATCCAATGACCCCTCTATAGTTGAAGTCGAATATTCAACAAGTTGTGAGAAAATTCATTGGCTACCTGTTGGCAGAGTCTCTTTGGAACTTAGTTCAGACTCTAAGGAAAAAGCTATTTCAGGAGGCAATAACGTGAACTTACCATTCTGCATTGGGAACTATGAGTATGAACGATTTACATTAAGGTAGGTAACTTTTATGCTTCTGTATAATTTTATCAAATTAGATTTGTAAGAAATTTATATAGACAATGCCTTGCTTTAGAGTGTCTGCTAAAGAATTCACAGACATCAAAGTGATAACCGCTGATCATAAGAATTGGAATGTTACTTCAATTGCTGAAAACATGTTTACGATTCAATCAGATCGCACTGACGCTGCACACAGCAGGTACCTTATTTTATGCAATTACAGTTCTGCCAACCTATTTCTGAAAGAGGACATTGTTTAATTTTGAAAAGAAATGTATTTTTCGTTTTATTAAATTATTATACTCGCGCAAATTCAAAGTCCTGTAAACGCTAAATTTCCCATATCACTATCAGGCTTGTTCAAAGCTTTATGTCACTAGTTAAATTCCATGATTGAAGTAGATCTATTTCCCTTCTTAATAATTCATTGTATGCAGTTGTAAAACAAAAATTCGCGGTATAGGGAGTTGATATCAATATATTGTAATTTAATGAAATGAAACGGCAGATGCCATGCTTTAAAAAATGGCATGCCGACAGGTTTCGCGTCGCGATAAAATATTTAAATTTCAAAGCTAGCCTTTATGATTGCGCGGTGACCACAAAGCCGTTTCGCTAATCGTTTATTGCAACCGCATGCCGACTTTCATGATATCGTTCAAAGCAGAAGAGATATTTGGCGATTTCTGACTAAATTGATTGTAGGATGCCAAAATTATGTTTGTCCGCAAATGCAGGGTGGGACAAATCTAGACATTGCGGGAAATTAATGTGACGAGAATATCCGCTATTGAAGATGAGTAATTGATAGTAAAATTTATTTGGCACGAAGTATATCGTAAAATTAGCATATAATCCTAACTCATTTGCTATCACAGGAACTCTTCAATAAAATTTTGTTAAAATTAGTTGGTAATTATATTTAACAGGTGAATGGTTTTTAATTTAACATTAGAAAGCATAAAAATATCAAATTAAATTCCAGCGAACTGATTTCTTTTTCATCAGAAAACAACCCGCCGCAAAATATGTCAACCGTCAAAAATTAGATTAAATGTTTCAAATGCTCATTTACTTTACACTAGACCACAAAATTATCCGCTTTTCTTCATTTTCCACACCAGATGCATTATTTGTTAATTTGAATTTATAATGGGGCTAACATTTTTAGACTTTAAATCATACAATAGATAGCAGTCTACTAACTCCAAACTATCTGAAATAACTAAAAAATAATACAATACATACGATGCTACCAGTCAGCTGATCAAGATCCACTGCAGACATGTTATCCTCAACCTCACGTAATTTGCTAATTTAAAAATATAGAAATGCGCTCAAGTTCATTTACAATGCAAAATTATGACGGAATATATGTTACATATTTCCGTTGTCTTAAATTTCGAATTGTTGCAAATTTAATTTGATAATGTGTAAAGAAAATATACAATAAATTTTGCAAGTTTAACAAGACAGTACACGTTTGTAGCTCGGATTAACAAAACTAATCGTAGCTTAAACACGATTCATTTATTATTATTGTTAATCATCAAAAGAGTTATTACTATTTATGTAACTGATTGCACTACAGAGATTCAACTCCTTTTCGGCATTTGGGGGAAATGCCTAGAAATATACATAACATGTTTGAATAATTAATGATAGAATGTAAAGGAATTTTGAAACAATATGTTTGGATATATGACGTCGTAAAAGGTAAACGCCATTTGCTTGGAAAAAAGCCGCGCGCCATTTAAAGGTGTCGGCAGCCTTTTAGAGCTCTTTGATGGATAAATTTAAGAATTGCGTTTTCATATCTTTTACTAATTAAGCAGTGCCACAGCTGGGAATAAAGAGCCAGTCGTATCTCGGAGGCTTTTTGCCTATTACCAAAATCACTTTAACCTGCAATCAAATAATTTCGTAAATTAGTAATGCGTTGCCAGTTTCTAAACTTTACAAAAGAGTTAGTCATCTCTTATTCCTTTTCAGGCTATTTAGTGACCGCTGTGATAGCATAATCACGGCCTTTACAATATGGACTATTCTCGTGTCATAAAATATTAGATAGGGAATCCTCCTATAAAGTTATACGTTCAGCACATCAGATGTGATGTGAGTGATTTATGTAAAATGTCAATTGCTGCTATGTTAAACAAACAATAAAAAAGAGTACATACAACACTTCGGACTAAATTTTTATTTAGAATCAGTACGAAATTCCATTACTAGAGCATCTAAATTAGAATTGAATGCATTGTCTTCAATCAATGCCTCATTGTATAACAAAATATTTTTAGATGGGGTTCTTGCAATGTTATGGTCTGGATAAAACTAAGAGCTCGCGAAGTTTCCAAGGAAACGTCTGCAATTGTGAATTTGGAATTATCAATAACTAACTCAATACGTGAAATACCCATTGCACCAAGCTTCGATTTCATTATTCATCCAGCAAACAAACGTGTTGTTCATTTTGTTGCTTGGCCAAAGGTTAGTATAATGTCTAAATTAAATTTTTTGAAATAGACTAAAATGGAATTAGAATACCAGAACTAGTAGAAAAAGTACGAGACATTTGTATCAAACCCTATTTATTACTCTATCGTTACTTAACTTCTTTAAAAAGTCATGTTGAAAAAGCATGTCCTTCAATATATTAAAGCATAAATTGAATAAGTTGCAACCTAATAAATTCATGTTGTTGTAGGAACAAGACGTTATCAATACGGCTACTTTAAATGGAAAACCGTCATCTACAACCTTCGATTTCATTGAAATTATGGGTAATGCTGAGATAAAAATGGTTCAAAAAGTCAACTGCACTTTTAACTCCAGTAATATTCAGGTAAAGCATCACTTTTAAAGTGTAACCTTTTCATTGTGAATGGAAAGTCTACACAATGTTTTCCAATATTAAACAAGAAGAATGCAAAAATTGATTAGACATTTCGAAGGTCAAGCCGATTGTTACATTTATTGCCTAAATTTTATTTTCATTATTTTATATAAATTAGCACTTTATTCAATTGGAATTATGTATTAATCTTTCTTACGGTGCATCTTAAATCGATTAACAAGAATTTATTAAAATCAACTTGCAGCCCTTCTTTCTACCCGACTAATTCCATATTCTTGATACCCGATTGAACATTTTTATAGTATAAAAATATGAATTAATACTAGTATACAATATGCATGAGTGCCTATTTATTATGCATTCCAGTTTCAAGTCTTAATGGACGTATCATAATTTTGATTTCAATCTTCAGTTACTATGAAAACATCATGAATACATGTTTAGATGTCCAATGATTGCAGAACGTTGACAGTAAACCAGCACACTTCTCCATTCGGTTCTATAGGTGAAAAAATTCAGTTTATTGACTCAGGGAGTGAAACCGAGGCTTCCATGAACTTATATGTACCAGATGACATCATAATCAGAGCTCAGGATCTCATTCTTCAGCGTATTTATATTGGTGGAAATCAACATTGGATGGTAAACAACAATCATGAATGCGATTTTAAATATCAAGATTCCGAGTATGGTAAGGATCATATTTATTCCGAGCTTTTAGCTAGTATCATTTATAGGAATTCATGAAAAAGTAAAAACCCATTCCAATAAGAATTTGATAAAACATACAAGTAGCGTCGCCAAGACTCAGGCATTACTCTGGACGTCATTTTAAAAATATTTATTTGAAAACAAGAATCTTTACTTGTGCATGGATTCAGATTTCCAACTGTATACTAGTTGAAATATAGCAAAAGAATGATTAATAGTTTATCCGCAATTAAGTTTAAACAGCTGTGTTGTAAAGATATTAACCCAATTTATCACCACGCGCTTTGTTTACAACGGTTTATTCCCATTTACTGTTCTCCCTTATAAATTTCATGCTATTGATTTCACATACTATTTCCAAACACTAACAGTAGGAAATCATTTGTGTATAGTCCAGAATTTCCTTCAAAAGACATATTAATTGCATATGCAGTACAAAAAATGGTTGGCTTACTCTCATTAACCAACCAAAATTTGATTCAATGTTCTTAGAAGTGAGCCTTTTAGTCCATTCGCCTTTTCATAATTAAATTGCCAAACGTCAAACAAAACGGAATTGCTCAGTGAAAAAAAGAATTAATGGTCAAAATCAAAAGTTCTTTACAGTTTTAATGATCATTTTATAGTATTAAAGTGTCCACATAAAATGTGTAGGAATGTCCTAATAATGTGCTAATAGTTTTTTCACGGGATATTTTGACGTCATATTTCTAGTGGAGGGTGAGGGGAGTAAAACTACCCTTTACTTTATTTCTGAATGCGATACACTTGAAGTTTTTCACATGCACTTAGTACATTATGTATTTTAAGAAATATATGCTGACGTCATTTGTTTTTTTTTACAAAAAATGTCTTTTCTGTTTTTTCAGAAAGAAGTAAGCCTATATGAAACAAGCTAATCCAATTTACAAGCATTTGAAAGTCACTTTATCATTAAATAGACTAATAGCTATTAAAATTGTATGAATATTCTCTACATTTGTATATGAACACTGTCCTCTATACATTGTCCTGTTGAACACATATTTCACAAACTGGGTTTTGCACAATTCAGGTGAGCCAAAAATATTATCAATATTATGAACATAGCCTTTGAATTGGCCAATTGTTGCTGTATTAGGGAATTTGTCAGCATGTCTCCAAGATAATAGCAAACGTCGTACCAATCGTATCAGAATCAATATCTTTATAGTTGGTGTAAAATATAACAATGTTCATTTTACAGAATATTGAAAAAACAAATAATGGGTAATTTTTATCATATACCCCGAACAAAAGACTCATAACCCAATATTACTGTTTTTCTATCCTAAAGATTGCGAAGACGTGGCTAATTGAAAACAACGTACGGTGGCAGAATTAATGGTTGGAGATATTTAAAAAAGCATAAGTGCAGAAGTAACATTATCCCTCAACGGTGTATTACTGTATTCATAGTTCGTATAGAGTAATTAATTAGTTTGCCTCAAATTTCGACAAAAATTTTGTTTATATTTGAAACGCTATTAGTTTCTATAAGTTTGAGATTTTATATATTGTTGCATCGAATTAACTACTCAAAATTAAAAAAACCCTAAAAAGTTAATGAAGAGGATGAGCAAAAAGAAAAGATCAAACGCAAGCATTTATAGTTATTGTCTGTTCGAACTGCAATAACTTTTTGATATCCTCACTCCACATAATTGTTTGTCAATGTTTGGTTATAAATGCGAGCATTTCAATTGTGGGCTCAAACAGTATAGCGCCTTTTCGACTATAAATTTGGCTTTTTCGTTCTTTAACAGTACCACAAATATCCGTTATTACACTGTGTTGTTGAAACAAACAACAAAGCCCAACTGCAAACAAACCGCTATCACAACTTTCACTACAGGCGTCCGAGGTGATCGGTGCGCGCTGATTGGCTCTGATGCTAGCCGCGTATTTTATTAGTTGTCTTTGAGGGACCGCAATCGCATGTTTGCAGCAACGTGTTGACCGAATGCATGCTTTCATCTCGCCGCCCCTAACTGGCATTGAGACGCGTAGCTAAACCATTCTGTGAGTTATTTTAACAGCTACGAATATAATGAGTGAAACGTAAAGCAGTGCTTTATCATGGGTGGATTCGAAAAATAAACATTTTACGCTTATTAATTAATGAGTGTGTTCTTTGTATAAATACATACACACAGGTGGTCAGTTATTTTTAAACAAAATCATATTTCCTACTAGCCCTCTCCTATCTATTACGAAACACACCTTATTCAGTGAAATGACCGATTATAATATTATTGTTAGCGTTTAAAGTGTGTAAACATGTGTACATTACATTATTATACGCTCTTGAATGTAAATATCAACGTGAGATTTATAAACATTTTCTGCTGGACGTAACGAAATAAATCGGACATGCCATTGCATTGTTGCACAATAACTGTGTTCACGCAATTCTGAAGTGATAATGTCTGTCATATAGTATAATTATTAATTATCATTATACATATACCCCCATCTTCATGTCATTATATTTAATAGTCATGTTAGATTATAAAGTTATTCATTTAGATATATTGACTCGGTTTTACGCACAATCAGACGACGACAACCGCGAATATTTATTCGATGAAAACAAGTATGCAGTTGTAAATGACTTAGTGCAAATTTCCATTCGAAATCAAACAGTCGCTACTGTTGATCGAAGACTAATTCATGGAAAAGTCCCTGGTCAAACAGATGTACAGGTAATTATTGTGTTTTAAACAGGTATATAATATGGGTGATAGAAGTGGCGGTGGAAGCGGGGATATAAATATAAAACTATATACGATTCTTTTTCATATATAGATTTAATTTATTATATTTAGGTCAAATCACCGCTTTCTTCTGATATTTTGGCAAGTAGACTTTTTCGAGTGGAATCAGAAGCCATAAGTCTGAAGAAAGTTGTCATGAATATGGTTTCTTCTTATGGAATCGTAGATAAGATAAATTTCACTGAAGGCATTTATTCATTGAGTGTACGACCTTTCTCCGATAAATCACTGGAAAACAATTATGGAACTATTTCAGTAACACTACAGTTCACTGACATGTCCTTTACTTCCATTGACTTTGTGCCTGAGAAGGAATATTCTATTTTTACAGAATCCTTTGGTCCTACAAAACTGAAAATGGAAAACTACCGTTTTTTCTCTATTCAGGACCAATTTACTAAAACAACACAAGTAGGACTAAGAAGCAAAATTTTTGTGTACAGTAGTAATTGTGAACTTCCGCGAAGTGTCCTTTCTTCTAGAAAGTTTACCACAGATGTTAGTTTAGTTTCAAATCAACAATTACTGCAACTATCCCGTGATGCAGTAACAAAAGAAAAAAACATTTTGGGAAGTATATCGCCTCACGATCCACCCGATTATGATACAGCACCACCTCAAGTCACACTCACGATATTTGAAATGAGTGGTTATATTCTTTTGGGAGTCTTGTGTGTTGTTTGTTTTGCTTTTATTATAAACTGTGCTTTGATACCAAACTGTAGAATTGATAAATGCAGCGATGTTCAAAGTCCTTTCTGTACAGCAAAATCCGAATGCCTTCCAATCGCTGAAAAACCTCCGATATCGCCTTGGACTTATATATATGCTACGCATCCGCCTACTAGAACTGTTCATTATTCAGTGTGTGCCTGTTGTTTTCAAGACAGTCCACCTGAATATCAGCCACCAGACTATAACGCTTCCAATTTACCAGTTATGCTATTAAACCACAAGCAGAAACGCAGTCATTCACTTCCAGACCAGCTTCAACGAGTATGTCACACTATTCTTGAAGAAGACGAGCCTGACCACAATGTTGTGAACTCTTCAGTTTGAATTTTAATTTTGAATTATAATGTTGAAATGTGGCGGAAGTTCCAGTTCTCTGTGCCTTTGTTTGTTGTGTTGAGCATAACTCAAGATTACTGGTTCTCAAATCTGCATTGTGCAATAACGCAATTCATCTATAGTGCTGTCGCTGTAGATTGCGTTTACCGCTGGTGGTTTAGCTTTATTTCCGTATGATTATACATCCATGGCATTGGCAGCGCTCGTCTGCTTGCTATCTTGCAGTTTTGCCTCCTGTCATTGAATTTGTCAGTGTTCATTTATAAATTTTAGTTCAACTACACTGACAGTTCTATAATTTAAATAGCTTTATTTTAGATCCATGAATTTGTAATTTTATTTGTTTTCTTCAAGTTAGCTTGAAATTTGATTTTTATTATATTTTAAATTAAAAAACTACACATATATATATATATAAATTTCACTTAAATTTGCTTTAAATTCCAATTGTTGACGATATTAGGATATTTTAGCACAAGTTACCTGGAAATATACTTAGATTAGACTTCCCTAGATGGCGTTATTTGCAAATGGGAAAATGAAGGCAAGGAATTAATTATATCCATGATAGATTTTTCTGCTTTTTTGTTAAATCTATTTTAAAAATTAGTTCTAGTTGCGATATCAGATCTAATTTCTACGTGTTTTACTTATTTAATAACAGCTATGTAAAAAAAATAAAAAAGCAATATTTGATATATACAGAGGTTATAACAAACATAAATCCTAACGGATTTAAAATTCAAGGGCAAATAAGCCAATGATCACTGATCAAACCTATACTTTTAAAAATTTGCTGATTGTCCTAGGTGGCACTTATTTTTGCATCGATTCATTGTAAATTTAACACATTTAAGCTTTGTATAGAAATGGCATCAGTTCAGCCCTTCCAATAAACACTTCACACATTTTCAATCAAACATACATATTGCTCTAATTATTAAAAAACTTTTCAATATGATCTTTGATCTACAATGTAAAATACATGTCAACTGATGTATCATAAGAATTTTACTATTTTCTAATCACTATTAGTTAAAATCGGCCATATATTTTCGCTATGGAACCACATTGTTTAGATGATATGAGACGAAATTTAGATCATGTAAAACATTAAGCACATTTACTCTAAAAGTATTGTAGATGGAATATCCAAGTATAAATAAAGAAATAACATAAAAAAGTGAAAAACGTCATTGTACATTTCGTTATGGAATTACAACAACATATACACAAAAAATGAAATGATAAATGTATGTAAACACAAAAAACCGACCACGTTTGTGCAAATTTTAACTGTTTAATACTATATAAACTTTGCCAAACAAATATGGGCTGACTTATTTTTCATAATTTCATCTTTCACCTAATAGGTAAAGCATCTGAAAGACTTGGCATTTTCCAGTCATTTCTAAGACATACTTTAATTTATATGGTCAACAACTTACCCTGAATAGTTAAAATGATTAAACTCTGTTCCAGTTAATAAGTAAAGTTTTATATTAATAATTGGGGTTTTATTATAGCGTAAATACCATGATTTTGGCTCGAATTAGATAGTTTAGCATCTTGTGCATATTATAAAAAAAATGAAAATCACAACTTGAAATTGTACTCGTGTTTATATCATACTACCTCATTTTCGGAAAAACCGGTTTACTTATTAACTGGGACGGAGTTTAATTGCTATTAACTAAATCACCTATGATAATTACATCATATGAATACTGACCGTGAGAAAACCTTAAATTTACCCAATTGGGATTAGATTTCATTGCATCTTTGAAAAGTATTTTTTCTCAATAAAGATATAACTTTTCTAAAAGTAAAATTTTTAATTCACAGCACAGCAATCATCTGACACTCCTCGCGAATTCGATGTATCTCAAAACTGACTTCATTGCCAATAGCACCACAGAATTCCTCAACTTTAGCAATACTGCCTTTTTCGTCATAGCCAGATCATGAGCTTCTCTTTTGGCACAACCACCAAGAATATCATTTGGACTTTTGCAATGTGATTTTGAAAAAATTCAGAATGACGTCAATTTTAAATTTGTTCTGAAATAAGTGATTCAAATTGAATAATAGGGTTATTAAACTATGAACTGGATCCCTCAGTAAAAATGAAGTCTCTTTGTCTATATTTTGAAGTGCTTTTGCTAATACAATGCAAACAGTGATGTCCATACAGGCCTGTAAACAGATTGGTTAAAAACGATATAAATAAACTTTAAAATCAGGTAACAGATCATTAACCAATTTCGTTTGGAACTGTGAATTGGCACGAATTTTTCTCACTTTTATCGTTGGACGCTAATGTTGAAAGGATTTTTTCAGCAGTATCTTCTATTTCACAAAGTCAGAAAAATCATCTCAGTTGCAATGTTATTCGCACGAGAATTTTAGCATTATAAAATCCAAATTCTGAAATTCAACAAAGTTTAGTATGCAATCTGGTAATATATTCTAGTTTCTGGCACATGAATCTGTTAAACTTAATAATATGGTCAAAATTTGAATGCAAGAAAATACAACAACTAAAATTTATCACGATCATAGTAATAATGATTGTATATAGTTTTCTGTTGATTCTTTCGATGTATTCGTTGGTGTTCCTTATTGGTTTTTTATAGCATAGAAAAATATATGAGTCATTTTAAATAAAAATTTGTGGTTCCATGACGATGGTGTGGTTCCATTATGAGGTCCGTGACGACTAAATCTGATGCTCAGTGAAAGAAAGATATCTAATAAATTGCAAAATAGGTATATAAGGCGGTTACTTTTTACTTCTTAGTTATACCTGAATAATACATGCAATTAGTAACTGAAAAAAGTCTAGCTCATTTTTTGTTATGGAACCACAAAATGTTGTCCATTTGAGATCAGTTGTAATAAAATATATAATAGGTACCTTTTTATTGCTGATATCATTTCACAATTGATAAATGAGAATATAAAAACTATATTAACAGATTAACTTAAGTTATTACTTAGTCCCATATTTTGCTATGGTTTTTACATTGAATGAATGTGATGAATATTTTGTCTTATATTTATGTTAATAAAACCCGGAAATGTTCAGGCCAATTTCAACAATATTATTGACGAGGTTAACATTGAGTCACTTTCATTACGTAGTGCAATGAGTTTTTATGATTTTTTGCTAATAGCTTATTACATCTCACACTATGATTTTTTACTTGTAGTGAACCATATTTGTGGAATTGACCTAAACTAAATTTCAAAAACCGTTAAGTAAAGCGTTTTCGACATACCATTATTCAGTAATTGTGATCCAATATCACCTAACACTAGTAGCCATACCGCTGACATTATTTAAAAATGATATCAGATGGCTGATGCGATTTTCTAATGAACTCAAAATCTCACAAAAAGCTTGAAGCAGTAATAGTAACACGCAAGGTTAAATATAAATGTAATATATAGCTCAGAGATCGGCATGAGCCGAGTCGGGTTTGGGTCGAAAAAAATGAAAAAGATGAGTCGAATATTAAATAAACTGACTATTCCGCCAAAGTGCAAGCAAATACATTGAATTCTATATAAGCTATAATTATACAGTTGGAAAAAATTTAAATTTTGGGCATTTTACAAATTTTAATTTAGGATATTCAATTTCGGCGTTTAGGTACTTTTTATAAGTATCTATCATACCAAATTTTGGTGGAGCAAACCGACAAATTAAGTATTATAAAAATGGGAAGGCCTAAAGTTTCTTGGGCTGGGCCGGGCTTGGGCCTAAATTTTCGGTCAATGTCCATCTCTGGTATAGCTTTAAATAACATTATTAAAATAATTTCCAATAAAATCTAATATAAAAAATTTTACAAAGTGAATGTGTGTTAATTTTTTCGGCACTTACAAATGCTCAATTTACTAAAGGCAGTGCTCTGAAGTGCTTTGCTAAGCTAACAACTAGTTAGTTTTTTAACACGTGTTCCTGTCAACAATAAAAATATGTTAATGATTGAATTAATTGTTGGAATTTGCTGCAAAAAACAATGACGTTGTGTGTTGTGTAGAATTATAAACTTTTTGTGTGCACAACACAATATGTTGTGCGGGGCATGAACATCCAGCGTCACGAAATATAAAATTTTGCCTTTATCCAAAAAAATAGTTTTTTATTTCCCAACTTTACCGCGTTATTTTTATATCTTTGTAAATATAGTAACATAAAATATGAAAATTAAAAGGTTCACACTACCTTTTTCTGAATATATGATACAATTTATTATTATTTGCGTTAACTTAAGAATTTTAGATATGAAGTCTAAATTTCACAGCGAAGAAATTCTCAAATGTACCAAATATTCCACTTCTCCTCAGTTATTCTATATAATTAAACTAAGTTTAATACATTTTCACTGCTACAGCTTTAGCAGTGCAAAAGTGCGTCTGGGTACTTATGGGGATGGACTATAGGCTTTGATATGATTTCACTGAAATGGTTAAGTTTGGCTGTTCTGGTATTTAATAAATTAAAACTAGATGAAGTATAGGGGTTCATATTTTAAGCCAAACTTAGGTTTATATTTGACATCTAGGATTAATGTTGAGAACTTAAAGGACTTGGTAGATCTCATTCTTCTTTAAAATCTCCAGGGCCTAGTTATTGTGAGTTACTCACCTTTGTTATTTCGCGTTTGTGTCGTGTTTAGTACTTTCGCTTAGTTAAGTGAAAATTTTGTTGGGTTGATGAGAATAATTTCTTTTTTAAACCTTTGCTAATTTCTTTCATTTAATTGTACCTGATGAATGTTCTTACAAATTTTTTTGATAATAGCTTTTCTGCAAAAGACTGGAGTGATAACAAATTTTTTATATCTGCGTATTTTTTTATTATAAATTTCTAAATTTTGCAAATTTTCGTCTATACTCTTTTCCTTGCTTAATAAGCCATTTTACACGAAAAGCTGTTGCGATGGTCATATAAGAATTTTTAATTTTTAGAATTTCAACAGTTTAAAAATCGAAATGCATTTAGATGCAAAAAACTATTCTGCTACTTAAAAGCATTTCGTTTAAGAAAGAATAACGTAGCATTTGCTGATTGCTAATAGTGTTGCGCATAGTTGGAAAGTTCGCACTTTACGAACTTTATTCGCGAACTTTTGCGAACTTTAATAATTAATTAATCAACTCCAAAAGTTCGTAATTTTTGAAATTAAGTTCGCGCTCTAGTATTAATAGCAAATAATTATGTGCAAATATAACTGAAACGAAAATTATGATTTATTATTCAACGATCACATGGATAAAATGAATCTTTTAATTAATCATGTATCTCCGTCAATCTTATTTCTCAGAATGAACTGAATATGAATTGAAGAGCACTTACAACAAAAATAAACAAAAATTTGCTAGCTACATGTCAATAACAACCACATGAGTCTGTCGACAAATGTTTGGAGGAACTCCGCTTTTTATGAAGAATTGTAAAGCAGCTGAGGCTAAAACTTATCGAAAAAATGTATTCGCGTTGCATTCATTAATTGACTACTTTCACGAAACATACGCCGTAGTTTGTCAGAAGACTTTTCCTTTAAACTTGCAGCAGATTTACTTCATCTAGAAATTTCTGGATTGCCCAAGAAAGCTCAAATCAGTATTTGACCCAATAACACAACCTTTTCTCTAATGCTGTTATTTCTAGTTACCTAATAATACATCTGCCCGACAAAAATGCTACTTTTGTGGTAATAATTAATTACCATCCTGTTAAAGATTCAGAATGCAGGGAAAGTCATAACAGGGGGAGCACAATATAATAAGGTTATTAGGGTGTGATTTCTCACCAAAGTATTCGTCCTGATCCTGAACGCCTTATTTTCTGAAGAAATTACAGTTACCGCAATCAAAAAACACGGTTACGGTGTGGACACAGTTTTTTAAAAAAACTAAGAAACTTTTATTGAAGTGGATGATTTTACATTAATTAATCTTAAAAAGGGAACATAGAAAAAGCAATGATTTGTTTTGTACATGAAATGGATGTCTCTGATGTTGCTATAGCGACTACTCTAAGTCAAGATAGCAAAATTGTTGTATCATCATGCACACTTAACTCATGTGAGCAAGATAAATTCTATATTGAAAAGGAAGCTTTTGTAAATTTGGTATCCTTATGGAAATGATGCCATTGCCCAACTGGGAAACATTTTACACTGTTTACAGTACAAAAATCAATATCATCGTTAATGTTCAAACGTAATTAATCCGGGAAATCAATGATGATAAAATCGATTGCAACAATTCTCACTAACTTGCAACTGAGGGGCTGCTAAGGATATACAGCCCTAACAATTTAATGATCTGCAAAATCAGCTGCCCAGAAGAGATGATGAACGGGAACAAGTAAACACGATTTAAGTGGCCCTATTCTTCGCCCTTCTGACTGATTTGACATACGCAGTTTATAACTATTCACATTTGTTTACGTAATGCCCACATCTGCATATGTAGGGCTTTGTTAATTATTCCGTTTATCATGACGTATTTTTGCTAATAAAATAAAATTAATACGCATTAACAGTTAGAATTAGTTAATTTTTTACTACGTGGACACAGTTTGGGGTACTTTTAGGACCCCTACAGATATTATTGAATAATGCAAACAGGTTATGGTTTAAATAAGTATAAGAAAGATGTGTGTTGCACAAAAAAGTTTCTTCATATAGCAAATGAGACATCATCACTGATATTCCACTTTGCTACTTCCTTTTGAGGGCGGACCACAACCATGCTCAGCGGTTTTCGCTATCGTAAAATACTTATTCGTCTTACGAAATTACGTAGGTATGGCCAAGGCTGGAAACGGACCGGGATGTCCAGCGCAGAGTGCATGCTTACCCGATCCGAGTGGGCCAATGACTGGATGGGACGGAAGAAAAATATTCATGGGCGCCGTGGGCCGGAAAAAAATAAATGAACTCCTGGCTGAAGTGCGGGTCATAAATTTTTACTAATTTCGCAAAACTATATTTGAATTAATTTCCATTTATATTATCCGTTTATCCTGCAGCTTGTATTTAACAAACAACTGAAACTATTAAATTTTTCTAGAATTTATCCAGTAATATACACATACCTTCAGAAATAACACGAAAAAACTACGTAAGATGAATCCTTCAACAGATCATAATGTAATCTAAGCATAAAAATCATAAAAACACTATAAAATTCCAAAAATAAAGGTGAGTACTCATTGTAAAAGTGACAGTGTCCGATAATGGTGATAATTCCAGTAGTTCTAAGATGGTACCAAAGAATGCAATAACATTTTTCAATTATTTTCGGAATTCTCCAGCATAATGTATTCTGCAAATTCTACTAAATATGGAGCAGAATTATTGTGGATCTAGCCTATGGAACGCGTCGTGGCCAAGGCCACACCCAATTCATAATGGCAAAGCTCATTCTAAATACATTCCTAGACACGTCTATCCACTTATATAGTTTAAGTTTTGAATATTGCGTAGCTCATGCAATTTTTCAAGATACAAGAATCAATTGATTGATTCTGAATAACGGGGGTCCAAAACGTCTTTACATAGTATACAGCTGTTAGATATTTTAGTAGCTGTTTACTGTTACTTTATTAAATGTTTACCTATCTCTTGTAGGCAGGTCGTCTTTGCATAATTGACAATCATTGGTGTTTAAGTAAAATTACAGTGATGCTTGTTTTTATATTATCCTAATACACTGATTATATTGTGGATTTAACATTGGTAGCAGAGAGAAGGAATTTAAAATGGAGTTAAACGACAGTGTACTTGCCGCCGAGCTTCTGTATAAGTCAAATTTGGATAAAAAATAAGTGCTTGCTTCTTCTAAACTTCTTAGTCGGATGTTCACTGATATCAATTTTGGTACTACATCTTCTAACTCGGCTTCTACCAGTAAAAACCGAACCTGTTTTTGAATCCCAATTTGTTTCTCCTCCAGAAATCGATTACGTAACAGACGACGTACGTTCCAATCGACAACGCATTTGGGCGAGAAGTAATTTCGTTGACGAAAAATTGGAAACAAACAATCGAATTTTTCTCGTGTCCGAACTTTCCGCAACAACGGTGTAGATGCTATAACTGCTAATCGACAAAACATTTTGCAAAAGAATGTCCTCACCAAAGCAATGATAATAGAGATCATACAAGTAATTACGTTGTATTTTGGAATAGAGAAACAAAACTTTACAATGGTAACGTATCAACAGCCATTATGTTGTAGCAAATCAGTTGCCGGGGAAAATTGACTAAAACGATTCTGTAACAAAAATTTTAAATTTGGTGACGGTATTTGCTGAAGTGCACTCTATAGGATTATATTACCAATTGATATAAATTGAGAACACCGCTTTGCCAGAATTGATATAGGTCCTGGTGATTAGCCGTTCCTTTTGTCTCTTCGATCTTTGGAAAGAATGAAAGCTATTATCAATACAGGAAAAAGATCTATCACGATCAGCGGTAATGAGATACAATTGTATGTATCGGCATCTGGTCAGTAACTGCTTAGGATTGATATCTGTCTTAGTGTTGCGGTTAAGGAATGTGCTGTATTACTGGCGAATTCTCAAACGACACTGCAGACGTTATTCAAAAGATTCATCGCTAATTTGGACTTCCATCTCGACAACGGTTTGAGCAACTTTTGAGATGTTGGAACAAATTTGATAATGAAGACCTATACAATGGTTGTGAAATTTACATCAAGCATTTTCGGGCAAAAAGAGGGAACCTATTGTTTCAATGCCTTTATCAACGGAATTTAATTGTATGCTTGCCTTGGATATTTTCATCCTAGATTTTAATGGAAAAGTCTTCATGTGTTGCAAATAATTAATCTGCATTCTGTGGTGTCATTACTAGAACGACAAAGAAAGCAAAACTGTACATGAAGAATTTTTGAACAATTGCATTATAATTTTTGGAGATCCTAAACGAATATTGACCAACAATGGTGGAGAATTCGTTGCCATATCCATGGAGGATTTTTTTGAATCTCTTGCTATATTCCATAACACTACAGCACCTTATTCTTATTCGCCTTTTAGCAACGAAACAGTTGAGAGAAATAATGCCGCTATAAAGCAAATGGTGCAGAAGGTAATTGAAACAGAACCTACCAAAAACCCTTCAACAGTTCTACGTCTCGCCGCATTAGCAAAAATTATTGTCTCAATTACCTGGGTTACTCATCAAGTCAAATCGTATTTGGTAAAAATCCTCGTATCTGTAGTAATCTTGATGAATATCGTATTCCTAGAGAAGGTACATCAATGTCAGAAGCTGTTGAGAAACACATGAGAATTTAGAGGCGTATACAGACAGCCTTCGTAGAAGCAGACTGTTCCAATCGAATTCAAAGAGCGTTGTCGTCTCATATTCAAGCTAATAATGGTTTGTCCTTGGATATCAACTCTAAAGTGCTTTATCAATCTGAAAATTCTAAACAATGGAAAGGACCTGCACTAGTTATTTCACAACATGGAGGAATTATGAAACGTGTACATGTTTCGAAGATTCATGAGCTAAAGAAAAACCTTTTCATTCAATGAAAATAAGGAAACAATTCCAGTTGATCTTAATCGAAATCAAGTACCTTCAGATGATGTTGGAAGCCACGATGACGACTTTTGTTGTGAAACAGACATTGTTGAGCAGTCTGAATCAATGGAAAATTGAACGGGTGATAATTTACCACGTTATCCATCCAGAAATCGTTCCTTCCCTGAGAGGTATGGTGAGCATAGGGTGCATTATAATGATAAGCCTACAATTTCTGCTGCTAAAGAAAATGAGTTAGCCAATTGGTTAGCCAACGGAGTTTACGAAGAATGTATTCTAGACTAAAAGAGTTTGAAGGAACTAAATGATATTTTAACTAAATGTAACAACTCACAAAACTGACGATGTTGGTGAGAGAAAATTTAAAGCAAGATTGGTTGCTCGTGGTTTTCAGAATATCAATCGGGAAAACGAAACCTTGTCGCCCACTTGTTCAAAACTCACAATGTGATTACTCTTGTCATTATCGAGTCTTATGATTCATAAGTTAGGAAGTGGAATATTTACAAAATTGACATTGAGACAGCATTTTTAGGAGATAATCTTAATAAGGAGTTCTATGTTGTTCCTCCACCAGAAGCCAAAACTCCAAGAGGAGCTGCATGGAAAATATTGATAGGTGTTTATGGGCTTCATGATGCTAGGCGTCTCCGGTATAATCGTGTATCAAGAGAGACGATATGACTTAGAGTAGGTGTCTAAGCTTGCAGGGCTCTATACATGTTTCGTAGGAATGATACTGTCATTAGATGTATAGATATATATGTCGACGATTCTAAGATTTGTGGAAAACTTGGCTCTGTTAACGAAATGATAGCGAGTCTTGAATCAGTTTTAAAGTTGGTCTTGTACAAAAGATTGGTACTGAATGGGTTCCGTTCATTGGCTTCCAAATGCGTCTCATTGATCATTGTATAGAAGCATCCCAGAACGATTATATCAACAATCTCAATGAAGAAGAGGAGTTTTCAAATCCCCGAGTTATTCTTGGTAAACTACTATGGCTGACTATTAATGGGTAGACCGGACATAAGTTTCAGAACCAGCCGCTCTGAATGATGTTGACAATCCGCAGCTGTTTACTCAGAAATGTAATAAGTTGATTCGATATCTGAAATACAGTTCAGAAATAATGAGATTTAGTAATGCATGTCAAAAAAATAGCGCAATACCTGACCTCTACGTTTATTCTGATGCTTCATTGAATGACAGAGCTCATGGTGGTTTTATAATATTTTGGTGTTGTGATATTGTCACAAGGAGTTCCAAGAAATGCAAACGAGTTGTTCGCAGCACACTTGCTGCGGAACTGTTGGCAGCAGTAGATGCATTGGATCACGCTATTTATTTGAGGCAATTAATCTTTACCCTGGTACAATGCAGAACGCATATATAGTTGTTTACAGATAGCAAGCAGCTTGTTGATGCAGGGCATTCTCCTAATTATCCTATTGAACGAAGAGTAAAAAGAGATATTCAAATTATTATAGAGGGTATCACTTCTGAAAATTATACTGTCCGTCCTGTTTCATCAGATAAACATTGTACCGATCCACTAACAAAGGAAAAGAGCTCAAATCCCAGATTATTATATGATCTTTTTCATAAAAAGTGGGCTAATGTTAAAAATTTTAGTAGCTGTTTATTGTTATTTTATTAATTGTTGACCTGTCTCTTGTAGGCAGGTCCTCTTTGCATAATTGACAATCATTGGTGTTTAATTAAAATTACAGTGATTCTTGTTTTTATATTATCCTAATATATTGATTGTATTGTGGATTTAACAACAGCAATATTTCAGGTAGTCATGCTCAAATTTTATTGAAACTTTTAAACATAGTATTTTTATGGTTTTTATGCAAATGCAAAAAAGTAAGTTTTCTTCAACATGTCACTTGAAAGACTGGATCGACATCACAAATGTAAACAAATGAGGCAAAAACTTTCCATCTAAGACCACATCCTAGAAAGATAAAATCATATGGCATATTTGTTGTAAATTGCACAATTAATATAGCTTATAAAATCGATAAGCAACAAGATAGCCTGCGCTTTTTTCTATCTGTCTTAAGCTTTTTTTTATAATCATTGTTTAAACACTTGTTTCAAACATACACACCTTGCTTTGTACACTATCAAGCTGACAGATTAATACACATCAAAATGGATGGTTATTCCACACACTATAAAATATTAACATACAGGGAATTTTAAAAATATCCAAATTTCAGTTTTCAAGTTGCATTCAAACATTAAAAAAATAGTTGAGCCTTTAACCTTAAGCAACCTGGTTCCTTTTACACTTAGAAATATACTTGAATGTTGAAAATTTCTACTAAAAGTATTGCTGAGGCTAAAGTACTTGAAAGTAAGACATTTTTTCATTGAAAATTCCGATTTTCAAAAGAAATTCAAATTCGCTTTAAATCTATTATTCAGCTAAACATCCGTTTCAAACGCTATAGGTACAACAACGAACATTAGCTGTTGCTCGATATGTGCGCAAAGTCAGAAGCACGCCTCAATGAGAATGCGAAAATGAAAAAGGAGATCCACTTTTATTTGGTAATGTTTTCAGATTATGGATATCTTTATTAGTTTCTAAGTTATAACCGTTTAAATATTGTTTCAAGAACCACTAAAAACTTTGAAAAAAATTGCTAGACTGATTAACGTTAAGGTAATAATTCGGTATGTCATTTTGTTTATCAATTCTTGAAATTATTTATGACCAGTATAAAAAAATACGGATCCAAATGTGAGCTATGAAGATTTGGATCCTAAAAGTGAATAACAGTGAAAATTGAAACCGATAAATGTGTTTTATAAACTGTTGGGACTGATTTATGAGGCGCATGCGCATTTTCCGAAAGTGCAATATTGACAGGTTGTCCAGTCTAGTATAACAAGGGATTTTCAGATGTGACTAGCAAAAATTGCATTATCCGACAGAAAATTTATGAATAATAGAGAAGCCGTTCTTTCCATTTTTTCAAACTCATTATTAACTTAGATAATTTTTAATAAAACAAAGTAATACGTTGAAAAATCTTTGCCCTTGAATAAACAAAAATTTATAAAATGGGCAAGTACTAGGAGTATTGGGCAAGAAAACCAATCGAATTTGGAAATCTGTTGAAATAAACTCCATATGCTCCAAATCCAAAGAATGTTTTGCACGACAGTTATAGCATAACTCACACTGCCAGGAGTTGAGATGATGGAGCGAATCTGTCTTATTTAGTATTTGTAATCAAGCGATATTACCAACATTACCATAAAGAGTAGCTGTTTTGTTACGCATTTAAGTCATTCATCATGATCAACCTGCAACCAAAATACCCAAGGCTATGGTTAGAGTTTAGTTTAAAGAACTTTCAGCAAGACTATTAGGAAATTTGGAAATCGTGATCCATGCACACATCTATTAATGAATTCGTTCGAACGTAATTTTGAAAATTATACTAAGGCGTGCTCCTGTGGTTGAAGTACTTGAAAAAGTTGACTATTTTTCGTTGAAAATTTCGATTTTTTAAAAAGATTCTAATACACTTCATACCAAAAATTCAGGTCATTTTAAGGTTTAGAACAGGGTTTCCCAACCTTTTGTGGACCCCAAACTGAATTTTTTTCGCCATGGACCCCAGGCGTTGGTTTAGGTAAGATTTGTTATATTCATGAATTTAATCTCTAAAAATAAAAAATATTGGAATAAAAACGTTACTCTCATTTTTTTAGAACAACAAAATTTATTTGTCTTATAGACATAAGTATTAATGAGAGCCTTGTGGCTGTTTATTACTTACAAGAGAAGAAATCCGTGGTGGCAAGTCACTAATACGGAGCCTCATCTCTGCATTATCATTCAAGTGCAAGCTCCTTCATTGTTTTGCGAACGAATGAAGCAAATTTGAAAAGCTATTCTCAGCTAAATTTGTCGTTTGTAAATTAATTATGGAGGTTTCCACCTTTTAAATTTATTAAATAGGAGAAACTAGTGTTCCATTCCCATACTCTTACTAACAATCTTATATTCTCACCTAAGTACAAAACCACACTTAATAAACTTCTGGGGCTTCCCCCAATCATACAATTGCGTGTTTTGATTACAGGAGGTAACTACCCAGCCCTTCGTCACCCCCTGCCAGGATCCAAGGAAGTGCCCGTTTAATGTTAGGATGGACATATGAAACGTTGTATATCAAATTTCAAAACATGAATGAAATTTTCAACTATATTTGTGCGAAGTAAACAAAAGTCAGTTTCACATATGACGAGCAAAAAAAATTAGGAAAGAAATTACGAATGGGTTGAGAAACACCGAGTAATGTTACTAGAAGCTCTCAGTCTTTCACCGCCCCCTAAAGAATCTCAGGGAACCCTTATCCGATAAATTTGGCCACCGCCCACCTGAAGCCTTATACCGCCCCCTGGTGGGGGGGGGGTACGCACCCCGTTGGGAAACCCTGGTTTAGAGCATATGGTAGTAACGCTGAACTTTAACTATTTCCCTATATGTAGATCCCTCTTAAAGCGATGGTGATCGAGATAGGTTCCGCTCTCTATCCTATCGTGCCCTCGTGAGTTATGAGTGTTCAAAATATTTTTCAAAAATTCATAAAAAATTAACATATTCCAAAGCCGTTTAAAGTCTTAGCCATTCTCACATAAAAAATTATAAACGCTGTTTAGAAACTAAAAATTTTGTGACAGGCTTGCTTATTAATATTCATGTTAATATGATTTAAGTAATTAAACTAATTGCCGTGTTAGTCAATGTAATAATAGAATGTTATCTTATTCAAACAAATTGTTGAAAATGCAATCAAAAAAATTGAAGATAACACTGCTACTGTATTGCCTAACTCAAATTGCGTATTAACCTCACAAAAACTCTATTTTATATTGAACAATCAAAAATGAAATTAAAGATTCTTACTCCAATCAATTGAATTTTATTGGCACCCAAATAGAACAAGCATAATAAATATTTGACAATTACACTTGATTTCTTACCTGCCTTTCAAAAATAATTCCGCATCATTAAAAACTGCGATTTTAACTAAAGCAAACAGTGGCGTCGCAAGGGAGGACATGGTGCATTATAAACTCGATAAACATAATTCAAAGCTAGGCCTAAAATCAGCAACTAATATTTCCGATAAACCTAATGCAAATTATCAGATTTAATGCACCTGCGGTTAAGATTACATCGGATTTTGCGGTCGGCAACTGAGTAGAAGACAGGCTTATCCATTGGAATTGGAATTTAATTGAAATAATTTTACAAAAATTTTCTAAACTACAAATAATAGTTTTAATAATTCCTCATGCATTTAAAACAATTGCTTTGGATATAGGTCTGAAAATATAATACCTTGAATACAATGCGCAATGTTAAATACATTTAGCAAAATTTTATTTGATTAGTATACAATGACTTGACCAGTATTATTGTGCTTTAGTATTCTAATCGGACAGTATATGATAAATAAACTCGTAAATTCATTGGTTGCATTGCTATTTATGTTCCTTAATTGAGCCTGCACAAGCAATTCCGTCATGATATACATACATATTCGTGATCTCATATTAGGCAGAATTTCGAATGAGTAAACATTTTGGATAGTTAAGGTCATTTTATGATACTATTATCAGTAGTTCTATAATATTCTGTATGCGAAAACTTAATAAACTATGCTAAGCTCTTTCTTTATGGAAGAATTCAAATTTTTTGCAAAAAAAAGACGGTGATTTACTCAGAGGAATGTGAATTCAGTTACAAATTATTGATCACCACCACAATAAATAAAGCAAATTTTCTTCTGTCATGCTTATGCGTCTTTGAGTTAGAATCTTACATTATTTGTTTAAAAAATCTCTCTAAACTAGCACCAGGAAGGAAATAGTCTTGTGGCAGCACAATGAATTGATTCCCTTTGTATCGTGCATATCTCTCTTATATTTTGATATTTTGATTGGGAGCAAAATGATACATCGTTTGCAATTAAACAGTCTTCACCTTCGGAGTTTGAATAAAAAAACTACAAATCATTGGATTCTTCCAAGATTGGTGCGTAAATTGAAACTTTAATGGTGAGGCACCTAATATGTTCCAGTTCTAAGAAATACATCTATGCACTTTGATCAGTTACAAAAAAAATAGTGTATGAAAATTTTTAAACTTTTGCTACTAGAATTAAAAAACATCTGTCACACTCCCAGTTAAAAAATTCCTCCCGAACCCACGGGAGTGTTCCCGCAAGGCTCTAAGAGGTGAGTAGCATACCTTAGAACTGAAATTTGAGTTAGGAACAAAGGTGGAGATTAACAGTGAGGTTTCCCGTATTGAGAGTGATGTTGATCGACTATAGGATCTCCTATTTTCGTATCACTGTTGTACAAAATTTCTGCAAATAAAGCCAACGCATTTGTTCTGTAATAATAATTCTGATTTTTTGCGCTTTCTTTGACATTATTTTTCTGGTCTTGCAAGCGCATTACAGGCCTTAATAATCACATACAGAAAGTTTGTGCATTATACAAATATAAATATTATATGACATCAAAAACATCTGCTGAATGTTGCAAAGAAGATTAGGATTAGCAAAATCAAACGTAGACTGAAATTGAATTGGATCCGAACTTTACAATTCTAGAATTTTTGTATTGGATTGGACAGAAAAATCTGTCCAATGGACAAGCCTGGTAGAATAACAAAATAACGAAACAAATTTAACAATTTCAAAACATCTTAAATATCGTGGAATAAGTTTTAATAAAAAAATTTAAAGAATACCGAAGCAAACATCTTGAAGCCATTGAAAGTATTTAATTAGATCATTTCAACCAAGTCTAAATACAAAAGAAGATTTGCTACACCAACTGCTACTACCAATAATTATGATTTAGTAAAATAAAACATTACAGAATAACTTTGTAGGGAAGCTGTCAATTGATTTGTTAGTCGACATTTATTTCTGGATGGTTTTTTTAGTTATTAAAAATCATTGAGAATTCTCAACTAAACGAATAGGATGTGTATTTCATTATTAAAATGTAGTTTTAGTAACATGTTGACTATGCCCAATATTCGAGAATCGTTAACAATATTTTTTTTCTAAATAAATCACTTGTGGTGAGGACCATATCGGATATAGTAGCAGACAACTAATAAGAATAAAAGAACACGAAACTAAGTCAACAATATAGGAACACCTAAGAAAATTTAGAATATATTATGACATCAAAATTGTAAGGTCAACCATTCCCAAAAATTTAAAAGTAATTGAAAGTATATAGATACGATCAATGCAACCAAGTCTTAACACCAAAGATGAATATATATATATCAGCATAAATTACCTCTAATCAACGTTTAATTACGCCATAATATCTTTTAGTAAAATTATGCATATTTAGAGGGTAAAATTTGTAAATTGACGATGCTCAAGCTCCTCTGTTTTAATGACTCTCTCTTCCCACGAAGCACTTTCTGTAATTGAAAATTCAAAGACAATTGTTAATGACTAGAAAACTTTACTAACCAGGGCTTATCAATGTCTAAATGGTGACAATTCTAATCAACGATGTCAAGAAACCGATCGGAGCAAGATAAGGGATCTCGGATTATATCTTGATTCTGATCTGTCAATGGATACTCATATTTCTAAATTAGTTAGATACTCGAACTTTTCGCTGAGAAATCTATATCGCATACAGAAGTACTTAAATGCTGAATTACGTGCAAACATTGTGCGATCATTAATTCTATCTAAATTAGACTTTATGAACGACTGTCTATATGGTGTAAGAAACAAGGCCCTACGCAAACTGTAGTGCGTGCAAAACAGATGTGCGAGATTTGTCTAGGTAAATTTGCACATATCAGCCGTGCTATACATCAACTCCATTGGCTCAAAATAGACTATCGAATTAAATATAAAATATGTCTGTTAATGTGGAAATGCATGAATGGATTGGCTCCGAACTATCTTGTACAACTGGTATCAATTCACGTTAATTCATGAACGATGAGAAACAAGGCGATTATTCCGAGATCAAAATCTGTGGCATATCACTCTTTCGCTGTGTGTGGCCCTACACTGTTTAACTCGCTACCAGTGGATTTGAGAAATGAAACGTGTCTATAAATTCAAGAAGTTGAAGTATGAATTATTTATACTGCAAACAAGCGACCTAAACATTTGACGTTTATAAATTTTTTAGCACATGAGAGTATTTTTTAGTTATGCGCTTTATAAGAAATAAATTGTTGTTGTTTTAGTCTGTTTTTATTAAAACCAAGAATTCTAAAATAGTTTAAGAAGCATTTATCTATACTGTATATTTCAGCAATATTCTTTAGTGCAGAAAACGTCCTTTCATATAATAGAAAAATATAAAATTGCTTAAATCTAGCAGTCAAATACGTGACATTTTTCAATGCTATGCATCTGACAAAACGCTAATATAAACGTCGTCAAAAGTAAGCGGCATTCTAAGCAGCTTTTAGTAACGGGTGAATTAGCGCATTTGTCCCCTAACATTTTATGGAATTTTTAAAAATATGGCTATAATGCGTTATTCAACAAAAAATAAATCCATCTTGACTTGTGAGGGCGTAACAAAATATAAACACCAAGATGAGAACGATTAACGAGAAAATTGTCATTGGTACAGCACTGAGATCTAGGTATGGGTCATGTGTAAATATCAAGGATAACAAAATACCGTAATAGTAAAAACACTTAAAATGCTATTTACGTGCTTCCAATACTTAAATCAAATTGTTTTATAGGCACATTTTGGTATATTCAAATGAAAATCAGAGATCATGATTACAAGTTGACAAGCACACAACGAAATATTACTTCGAAGATATTGGTTAACCATACAAACTCAACTGAAATTAAAATTTCTTACAATTTATGCTTTAGTAGGATTCTGGTACAATAACAATTGTATCCAATTTCAAATCTGCATTTAAAGCAATCAGTGATATAGATTACGATGAGCAGTGAGAAAAATCCGATATCAGCTTGCAGAGAATGTACTGTAAATTTGTCAATTGAGCGGAAAGACAGGATAACTATGTGAAAATATTAGCATAACATTATATTGCGTTCGGATCAATTGCAACATGCTCAAATATTTGAAGGAATTACAGAGACAACAGAAGAGCCAAAAAATGTACTCATTGAATAGTTTTGTAGTCTAGTAATTGAAACAAAGAGATGAATGCAAACAAGTTTGAAGAATATAAGTTCAGAAATGTCAATGTAGGCTAATTTGAGAAAGCAGAAAAGTGGCTAGCATAAGAGGGGTTTGGGGCACTTCAGATTTAAAAGCTCAGAATTTTGCTCTTAGCTTTATGTAATTTTCATTATCGAAAGTGAAAATTTTGCCCACAATTTAGAAGAATTTTGACCATGGGTAGATGTGCTCACATAAAATGTAAACATTTGTGCTAAAAAATATTTATTTCTAGAATTAAATATTTTTCGATGAAAGATTAAATATTCTAAAAAACTTTCAAATTCTCCAGTCTATAACGGAGTTTAAATAGTAAATAAGAGAGCAGACATTGTTCTATCATGTGGTGTTTTCAAATTTTCGATATTTGTATTACCAATATAATGACATGCAGTGGCGTACGCAGAGTGGGGAGACATGGTGGTATGCCTCCCGTCAGGTTTCCAAATTTGATTTTGACTGGATAAATCAAAAAAAATTCGTAAAAATCGAAAAATTTAAAATGTAGGATCGTGAAATGCATTTTTAGGGTCTATTTTCTCAATATTTTCAAAAATTGGGTAATAACGATGATGTCCCCGTCAGAAAATCCTGGGTACGCCCCAGATGACATGCCTTCGCAGACCCGCAGAATAGTTTACAACTTTGCGTTTCGTTCAAAGATTAACTTCAGTGGATATTTGGCCAATCACCGAAACATTCCGAATCGAATTTATTCTAACTTAAAGGACATAAATGAATATTTCGCAGAATGTTTGCAACAAACAAAATTAGAATATATACAAAATGTGTCAAAACTTCATAAAAGTATATAAATAGTTCAACTTAAATATACAAATAAAGAGTTGATTAGATCAACCACGTTAAATAAATAATGGAATCACAAGTCGTTTTTCTTTTTAAAGTACTTCAACTTGTGATCTGGATGTGGATCAATAGTATCAGAACCAGGTCTCCACTCTGCAGGACAGACATCCCCATACATATCAGTGTGTTGAAACGCTTGAATTAAGCGCAAAGTCTCATCAACGCTTCTGCCTACAGGAATATCATTAATAGTGCTTTGACGCAAAATTTGTTTTTTATCAATAATAAATAGGCCTCGAAGTGAGTGTCCAGCACCTTCAAGATATACACCGTAAGCCTTTGACATGTTATGACTGAGATCAGAGATTAACGGCAATTTAACCTAAATATTCAATGTTAACTAATTCACATTTTCAATATTATAAAATATATCAAACTATATTCTGCACAGTGCAAAAACAAAAATTATATTATATACCAACCTTAGAATTATTTGCCCTTACGTTCAAGTTTGTACACTCTCTGACTTCGATTGCTGTGGGCTGAGTTTAACAAGAAAATTCGGTATGATGATAATATACATATTTTATAAATTGCATAGCGAATAATCAGAAAATTTGCAGTAGACGTTAATTTGCTTGGAACATCAAAAGTCTGCTTTTTCTAACATGTTAAATCCTGTACGGATATTGGATCCACAGAGACCAAAAGATATTTTTCTCTTTACCAGGATGGACGTTTAATTTTAATTTCAATTTTTTATTGTAATTTGATGCAATAGATTTAACTGTAACATGCATATATAACTAACGTTTGATAATAGCTAGTCCAACTTATTTTGTACACTTATTAAAGGAAAGTTATATATTAATAATAATGAACATCAATTATAAAATGAATGCAAATATTGGATAATGATATTAGGAAACACCAAATCCTTTTAGTAAAAACAAATGCATGTTTCATTCAGATACACAATTTTTATCGCGGCCAGTATAATTTTAGGAAAAATGCTTGATTTCGAGTTCTAACAAAACTTATGAGGCAAATACACATTGTTACTAAATATTTTCAGCAACTAAGTTTTTCTTCAAAACTACATGTAATATATTTTATAGCATGTTTCGTGTATGTTTATGCATAAAGTTCACTTATTGAAAATTTGAAATATATCGTATAACTAACCAGTTCGGTTTTATGGAATCACTACTCAATTAACTTTTTCGTGATTGCAAAGTTTTCCTATTCGTTTGAGTCATGTGGAATTGCACCCTATCGAGAGAAAAATTGTGACAATAAGGTATCAAAATACACATTTTAGATTGGAACAATCGAATATTACATTTTGATTTAATGAAACGCGTGCATAAATTCAATACTAAATAGACTTTAGTAGACGTTTTGGCTTCCAAGCATGCACGAAATGGAAGAATTCGTTCGAAATTATAGATATGCTGTGAAATCAGACTTAGAACTAACAACAAAAGCATATGAAAAATAGATTGAACATATCGATAGTTGTGAACTTAGGCAATTGAAGTTCTCGCAAAAATATGGATTCGGCAAGTGTTATAGCGATCTGTGCGTGAGAATTCATATCAGCTAGAGTTACGAGCATGTCAGAAAAGAAATGAAATAACCGAATGAGTAATGGAAATCTTCAAGTGTTTTTTCAATGCAGTGGCACAATGAAACACACATTTCTCATTATAACTATACATTGACAAAATACTTTACATTACAAAAACGCCTCGCGATACTCTCAAAAAGTTAGCATAGCCGTTGCATGTAAATGTTGTTTGTGACTTCTTGCTGGGGATAGAATCATATATAGACCCGGAAAAGGCCACACACACACACAATCAAATTTATAGTTAGTAGAGGACAATGACGTGTACGAGTACACAAGATAAGTCGCCCCAGCCCGAAGAATATATACGTGCAGACAAGTAAAAAACACTGGACGCAAAAAATAACATTTCTAGGAATCTCCAGGTTTGTATAATGCAGTTCAATCAAGAATTTTGAGTTTTCAGGCAACACAGAAACACTCTTTTACACTATATTCATTAGCACAGTAATTAGACGTGTTGCCAATTGATAAATTTTCGCCCAAGCTTGAAAATTATATTTAGAGATCTTGCGAATTATACTACGAATCAATATAAAAATGCGCTTATTTATTGTACATTATTTTTATTCATTATAAGAAAGGAAATTGAGTTGCTATTGCAACAATGTTTAGCAAATTGTCATATGATCTGCTGGCTTTAATAAAAAACTTCGCACTTCTATGGTGATGTTCAATTTTCCACTTCACAATATCCAAACGAAAAGATAATGGATAAATTCATTATTGCGAAATTTATTTCTTTGCAACGAAGTGACCAGATTGCGAATTAGTAGGAAAACCCTCAGACTACAATACTGCCTTCATTAAAATTAATTAATTTGTTCAGTTTGTCAAACTACCTAACCAAACAAAAACATGAATTATTTAAATGAAAATTCAAAATTATAATCAAAAATGTAAAATTACATCATTTCCAAGACCGCCTTCCTTGCGAGGAGTTCGAACCCAAGCATGGTGAACAAAATGAGAATCTACAGAAACCGCCACAACTGCAGTATTGATAGCTTCAAAATCTTTCATTCTGTCATTGAATGCTAAAACTTCTGTGGGACAGACAAACGTAAAGTCCAATGGGTAAAATAAGATTACTAAGTAACGACCGGCATAATCAGATAAGCTGATTTCCTAAACAATTTTTAAATAATGTATAGAGTGTGACATGAATTGAAAAGATAGTGAAAAACAATGGTAATAGTAATATTTAAATCTAACAAGTTATCCGCTAAATCAGTTTAGTTTAACCGTCATTCAAACGCAACTTAAAATATGGTCCACTTATCGACAAACTCGATTTTTTAAAATAAATTGCATTAAAGAAATCATTTGTTTATTAATACTTACATGCTAACACCAAGAGAACACCTTGTATTTTCAGCTATTACCGGGAAAAATTTTCGGCATTTTTCACAGCAAAACGGCATTATTTTAATAATTTAGATGTATTTATCTTTTGTTCATAAAAAGCATAAGGATACTTAGGTTGTTAACTAGGAAAGTTAAAAAAAGTTAGAAAATGAGGAACGAGCCAACGAGATTTATTGTATCTTAAAAATGAGATTTGTATAGTTTCCTCGCAGAAGGTCGGACGATCTGCAAAAAATATATTTAGAACTAAAAAATGTATTTCAACATTGAGGCTTGTCGCCTATGCAAAATTGAAACCTGCAATATCAAATGAAATTGTAATATTGACTTCACTTGAGTAAACGTGTGCAATTCTTAAGCAGAAGTAATGGGTTGTTTGATAGCATGCGAATCGTTTCCTTTGTTTTTCCAAAATCAGTAACTGGAGTACGCATGCTGCAAAAAAGAAAATTGCGATATAAATCCAAATTGAATCTTAATTTCAGATTTCTCTATGGCGCTGCAGCTATCAGCTGCTGCATGAGATTCCTTCTGTGGAATTGTTTGGATGAACTCGTACAATAAGTCTCAATGTTCAGTGGTGAATGCTACGGACAGAAAGCGGGAATCGTACCTTAAAATAATAGGCATTGGAAAGTTGCTCTTGCATTTAAAAATTGAGCGAGTTTTCCTTTGAAGCAAGGTCGGGATTGGGCGCAGGGATCTTAATTAGCTTAAAGATCGAACTTGAAGCCCTCTTAGCATTTTCTTATACATGGATTAAATTTGGGACACGCAGTAACCATTAGCGTTAAAATACTGCATCAAATTATTCAAACTTTCAATTCATTCATTCGTTCGGAGTGTCTGTTGTGCAAAAATTGCAAGCTGCTACTGCATGTTACAAGGCTCGAGGCTTGGGTGACATCATGCATATCTCCAGAAGTTCAGTTCAATGACTGAGTTAATAAACAAAACTAGAAGAAATCAGGTAAACATGTTCAAATATTGATGCTTGCATGAATAAAACTTCCTGTTATGTTTTGTATAATGAGCTTAATTTTTTGCATAATGAGTGTAATTTTTTTCCTTTAATTCTCTCCATTCCGTAGGCGGATATATACACCTAGCGATTGACAAGAGATAAAGTTGTAGGAAGGTATATGCCTTTGCAATTATCGTCATTTTTATCAGCACTTTGCTCTTTCTTCTTAGACAACAGATCGGTGTGACACCACCTGTCTTTGAATCAATCAAATTCAGTCATAACTTTCTCTACTGATAGAGACAGTGCGCTATTTTCCTTGAATTGCGTCATCATTCAGTAGCTGTTGCAAAAAAATAACGGATGAATAAAAATTGAATAAGGTAGTTTCGACAGTGATTTAAAGGACAAACAGGTGACTACTAATATTCATCGACTACTCTTAGGCATGCCTCGTCGCTTAATCTTACAGGAGGTGGCAATGGATTTCATAATAACTCAAACTGATTCAAAATCAGAAAAATCTGACATCAACTTTGTTGGTGACGGAGCTTCATCTGGCAAAGACTCCAAGAACAAGTAGAACTACGCCTGCGACTTCTTGTGATCGTACCTCTACGGACGATTGGACAGACGTTACATCTCAGAGATCCGAGTGGACCTAGACATGGTGAGAAGTGTGATAGCCACACTGATTATTTTTTGAAGATGAAATTATTCAAGATATTGTTGATGAGCTGAATCGATACCCCGACAAAAAATCAGTAAGGAAGAAGTTTTACCGCAATCAAGATTGAAAGACTGGAGAGTGACTGATTGCAAAAAGTTTACCTGATTTCTTCGAGTTTTTGTGAACATGTGCATTGTTCGACTTCCTTCTAGGCAGATTTACTTGACGTAAAAACGGCAACTGATTCATGTTGTTGTATCACACAACTCTACATGTTTGCTAGACTTATCCTACTAGCGCTAATAGAATAAATAAGATTAAGCCGCTTCTTGAAAAGCTTGTGCGTATTTGTCAGCCTCCTCTTTCACATTTCAAGAGCTTTCTGCTGATGAATCAATGATTGTATACAAAGGATGAATATAATACCATATGGATTGACAAAAGAAGCGTTTTAAGTAATCGAAAATAACATAAAAATACACACAGATGAGAAGATTATCAAAATATAATTCCACACGGAAAAGGGTGAAAGTCAATAAAAATGTTTCCAGCTAAATATTACTGATATACTATAATTACATAATTCATTGTAACAATTACCTTAAAATCAAGATTGATTACGGCAGTAGCTGTCCAATCAGGTGCTGGTTCGGATACTTTAGCAATAGAAGCAAAGCAAAATGCACAGAGCAATAGAAACAGAAGGGAACGAAATTCAAACATTGACTAAAACAGCACAAACCCATTAGTTGAACGAAAACAAAATATCCTCAAAGTATACTATTGCATAGTAAATATAACAGAAATGTTGAATGAGGGTTAACGAATATTTTACAATATTATAAATGAAATAAAATGTTCACCACTGCCCGCAAATTTAATACTTGAAATTATTAAATCAGGATTTCCTCAATTGTGCCAGACCAAAGAATAACTGTGACGAAACCGTCAATGAAGCAATTGCAATATATGACATTGCCTGTTTGATGTATTTTATGACAAGTTACTTAAGAGTCCTCTTACCCAATAAAACTGTATCCTTGTGTTTTATTTTAAGCAATTTCGACAACACTATCTTAAGGTTATTATCAAAATGAATGAATTGTTTGTTTGTTGTAGATATATTATAAGTGCTCTAGCCATTTAAAAGCCAACACTACAAATTTCTTACAAAAATATATTTTTATCATTTATAGAACGTTTTGGGCTCAAATTGTTTGCCCTTTATTGCTAAGTTCATAAAAGGGCTAGATCTCATAAGCAAGAGTAAGTTTGTCAATCATGCAGTTTCACGGGAATATGACCAATCGCTTTCAAGATATTACGTTTGAAAGATCGAAAACTGTTTGTTTGAGAAAATACGAGGATAGGACTTGTCTAACTATGTGAAATGTTGTGTTTAGCAATGTTAATTTCACATCAAACTACAACTGGGGTCCATTTTAAAGCTAAAATTGAGTACTTTATTTCTTAAATATATTTATAGACTTCAATGCATACTTCTATTTGAAAAAACACATTCAATATTATTAGATTACGTTGATTTTAAAAACAGAAAAAATTCATATAATAGGATCATCCTAATAATTGCATAGTATAGGATTCAAATTCAAAATGCCGAAAATCAACAAGAGAATACAGAATACACTAAATTAAAATTGTGTTCCCTTTTATATAAAAAATTTATAAATTTGGAAGGAAGTAAATCTGAGACAATTCAAAATATTTTGAAGGAAAATTTATAAGCAAATCATTACAAACATCGACAAAATATAAAAGCATTTTTTCATTGAATGTCAAAATCTATTTCATATTTACGGGAAAATATTAAAAAACAATATTTAAAATTAAAATAACAAATATAAAATTAAGCCAATGATAACAAAAATTGTTCCAAAAAAAACAAGTTTGATGAAAATATGAAACTTTGAAGAGCGGATGGCTGCCACGACTAGAAGCACCTGGTTATAGGTTTCAGTAATATCTCCAGAGTTGTTGATCACGAAGTCCGCCAGTTTTCGTTTTTCGTCAATGGGTATTTGAGCTGCGATGCGCAAAGTAGCATCCGCATCACTGAGATCGTTTCTATGAAAGCAATTTAAATGAAAAGAGTTAGAAAAAGATTTGTTCTAATAATGCATATTTCTGTGTGTAATTTTTTGATTAACTAAACTAAACCATTGCGGATTTCGAATTGCAATCTCAATGTTTTTTAGTTTATATAACAAAAAAATTCTATTCAATTTCTGAATAAAATGCATTGGTTCAATAGCTGACTTTGATTGCCGTGTTAGGTAGGTGGCGCTTGAAGCAGAGGGGATCACACATCAAATGATAATGCATTCATGTGTTTTTGGATAAAAGTTTTTAAATAAAGGATTTTCAACAGTTTCTTCAGGATCGATTTTCCTTGAATACGTATTTATTTTGTTGACTGAATAGTATGGTATATCTATGTTCGATATCTATTGTTTACATGTCAAAAAAATTGCCAGAATCTCGACTTTTATGCGACCAAGTTTCAGCAACATCGGGTGAAATTCACTCGTTGCAGAAGAAAAGTAAATATCTAAGTCCCCAATCAATTATATCATAGACTAGTAGGTAATTCAAAATATAAACTGATCGCAAATCTATAATAAAATTATTCATATGTATACTATTCTTAATTATTTTCATATTTTACCATGATATGAATATTTACCTTTTCTTCAATCTTTCCAACTGTATGCTAGGAGGACACCACACAACCACAGTGTGTCTCACAATGGAATAAAGCAGGCTTTTGGACTCAAACAGTAAGGGCACTTCGAGAACCACGCACTGTCGGAAATGGAAAAAGTAGTAAACTACATCTAGGAACATTTGTTTGCGAACAGCTGGGTGAACGATACCATTTAAAACCTTTCTCTCCGACTAAATTCATCCCACAATTGAAAGTGAGCTATAAATAAAATGATTGGAAAACTACTGTTATTAAACAAAATTCAATCTCATGACAATTAATACTAAAACACCAAAAAATTAAGAACCTTTTTATAATTCAATATAGTATTTATAATTATATCAAATAAGATTATAATTAGCGATAAGATGGACAGCGTTTCGATAAGTTGAACATTGATGATACAAAACGTTAAAGTAAATAAATATAACTGTATTGGGACATTAAAATGGGGTTTCTTTGGTTAAGCAAAAGTTTATGGCTATCCAAAAAACTAGCTATTTATACATGTGTAACAACGAATTTAGGAGTACCTCAAGGCATGTACTGGGTTCGAAATTATTTTCTCTTTATGTGAATGATATTTCTAATTCACAATGTAACTATGTCAGTTTGCATAATGAACAACATTATCTAAAGACATTTCAATATAATTTTAATGCATCAATTGATATTCATCTAGCAACAAACCTGGAAAATTCATTAAATGTTGTACCCATATAGAAAAGTGCCATGCCCTATTTCTCAATGTGGAGCAATCTATATTTTTATGTAATAAATTAAAAGTTCAATGTTAATTGAATCTTATTTCGAAGGAATGCGCGGGGTTGTTTGTTAAAATCAAAATTAAGGCCTTAGGCAAATTTTATGTTAAAATGTTAATTATGTGTTTAATGCATAATAGATTATACAGCGGGCTGTAGAGAAATCAGTTTTTTAGGAAATTCTCGCTGAATTGATTTAGAAATCTTGAAAATTTATTCCTTAAAGACGTAAAATAAATGTATCCACTGTTGTAAATTAGATTACGTCAATTGTTTTCAATGGANTTGCATAATGAACAACATTATCTAAAGACATTTCAATATAATTTTAATGCATCAATTGATATTCATTTAGCAACAAACCTGGAAAATTCATTAAATGTTGTACCCATATAGAAAAGTGCCATGCCCTATTTCTCAATGTGGAGCAATCTATATTTTTATGTAATAAATTAAAAGTTCAATGTTAATTGAATCTTATTTCGAAGGAATGCGCGGGGTTGTTTGTTAAAATCAAAATTAAGGCCTTAGGCAAATTTTATGTTAAAATGTTAATTATGTGTTTAATGCATAATAGATTATACAGCGGGCTGTAGAGAAATCAGTTTTTTAGGAAATTCTCGCTGAATTGATTTAGAAATCTTGAAAATTTATTCCTTAAAGACGTAAAATAAATGTATCCACTGTTGTAAATTAGATTACGTCAATTGTTTTCAATGGAAATCTGCACAATAAAAGTCAATAAAAGAAATACATTCCCAACAAAAACCTATCATCCTAAGAATACTCCGAAAATGCCTATCTGTTCATTTTCAGATTAATTGAATCGACAAGGATACCGATTTTATCCACATTTTCAGACACTATTATACAACAAATTATAGAATTTGAAAATCCTTTTATATAGAGACATCGATGAGTAAATCCGCTCTCTTACTATACTGAGCATTTGTGCTAAAATCTATTTGCTATCCAATTTAAGAAACATTTTTAAATCTTCCCACACCTAAAGTTAAAATGATAATGGGGTACAAATTTTACGAGCAACAACTAACGACAAATATTTTAATTGTAGACCACAGAAGTTTCGTTCAGATGGGCAATGTCATCGACATACGGTACGCAGGACGAGTTCAGATTGAGGGAGGTCGTTAAAGGCAACAAGAAAGAAAAGAACAGCAAACAGAACCTTGAGGGGTGCCACTAGCTACAAGAGCAGAGGAAGAGTTAGATTAATTAATCTTGACATATTGACGACGGTTGGTTAGATAAGACTGAAAAAATTCGATGAAATCAGCATCAAAGCCAAATAAACGTAACATGACAAAAAGACTGGAATGGGGGAGCCGATCAAAAGGTTTAGAAATGTCAAATAAGATAATGCAACCAGGATCATTACGATCAGAGTGAAAATAGCAGTTTTCAATCAAAGTGAGCAAATTGGTGATGGTAGAACGACCTGGAAGGTTTCCATGCTGAGAAGAGGAGATGAGATGACAAATTTTGGGAAAATTCCACACATAAGTACCCTAAGGAAACCTATTCTGAAGACAGTTTAGTTATTCCTACTAATAAGATTCTGCAAAAGATATATTGACTTTAAGGAATAAAAAATTTAAGAACACATAATTTTAGGTATGTGTTACGATGAATTGATATTTAAAAGATGGATTAAACGTTTGTGGGTCAAATGTTGGAGAAGAATCATATTGATATAACAGCTAGAAAATCGCAATGGGTGTAAAAATAACATTACATTTCTAGGTCAGTCCTCTTTTTAAAACAACTCATATTGACATTTTTAAACTAAAAAAACCCTACTATATTATGATTAAAACACTGGCATTTACTGAAGGAAAATCAAAATCAAAACTTTTTAAATGTGCAAGCATAAAGAAAATATTTAATGGAATCTTTCTTTAATATCACAATTTGAAGCTGGAATTCACTACTTAACATTACACCGCTTGTCGTCCTTTTAAATTATGGCCATAATTACCATTATGTAAAATATGATGAATAATGATGAAATGTAAAGTATAGGTAATAGCAATTCAATAAATTTATTTTTATTTAGCAAAATACATACAAATTGCTAGCTGAAATTAAATGAATTGTACTGAAAGTACTGTTTTGCAGGTTTGGCTGCATTAGCAGTCGGCCATTGTGCAAATTTTTAAATCACGATTCTTAACGCCCGAAAGTATAACTTTATTCAAGATGAGTGTAAGTCCACATACATTATGAGAAGTGTGGTGACAATTTTGCGTCTACGACTTTAACATCACGATGGCTAAAAGGAAAAGTACAAGTTTTTTGTTTTACATTAAGACACACTTTTTGTGATAAACATAAAAATGGGAAACAAATTAATCGCAAGTATTTGCAATCCAGTATTACAAATGGGAAACAACTTCACCTTTACTGAAACTCCAATACTAAACTTTCGCAAAAGTGTTAAAAGCTACTGTTTTTTTTAAATGCGTTTTCTACAAACAATTTGAAAATATTTTTTTTCAAATTAAGTTATAAATATATGGAATGCACTAAAGTTAACAATTTGATTGAAACAAAATAGTTATTATGCATAAGAAACAAATTTATAGATTGCCATTATTGCCATATTTTAAAGTCTTCCGTACATAGCGGCCATAAACTTTCTTTAATCTATACCATGATGGTATCCATAATATGGTACATAATGGTGGTATGACACTACACCATAATCGGGGCCTCTGGTTTACGTGAAGGTTAGTTACAATAAATCAAAACTGAAATATAAGTTGAAAAATAAACTTAAATTCAAAAACGCATCAATATCAGTCTTCAGTGAAAGCAATGGTTTTTATAGTCAGTTAATTATCACCTGGTTCTTAAAAATGATATTTGCCAACTTCTCACGATTGAGATTACCATCATTGTCAAGAATATCCGTGCCGAAATGATTCACAATTTTTCTAAAAGCGGGTGTATTAGGCTTTACAACTTGTCGAGAGTAAACGTCAGCATCTAACACAGGAAATCCAAACTCTCTAAACATTTTGGTAACCGTAGACTTGCCACTTGCAATACCACCTGTAACTGCAATTAGAATCATTTCCTAAATCACATCTGTTGATATAAAAGGAATATACTTACATATTGAGACATTGAAAAAAATTTACTACAACTATGAAATTACTAGAAGCTGTTATCGATAGCCCAATAAATATCATTATTAACCAAACTGAATTAACTTATTGCAAAATTATCCTTAACAACTGCTTTAATAACTGCTCAAATAAACGTGATATTCTATTTCTAACTTAATAACACGTACAGATTTCGAACTTTTGTCCAAAACTTACGAATTGTAAAATACTATTTACGTCAAATACGTTACAGAAGTTTCGTTTTAGTTAGTACTTTTTTAATGGGGATTTTCATGCAATTTTAAAATGTTTTTAAATATCTAATTTTTATAAAATCGCTATCGAAATTACCAAAAAAATGGTTTCCTGTTCTTAAAATTTTCTACAATATTACAGATTTTGTTTTAATCCCATTTCAATTTTTTTCAAAACTTGAAAATAAAGTGGCAACATTACCTGAAGAGGTATTTGAAGTAAGACGTAGCCTTTTGCATTAGAAGATCAAACTTCAATATAACCTACATTGTTTATAAGCAAAATTATACAGCTTTATATAAGAAAATCAGGTTCCAACATTAATTTGAGCAGTGCAAATTCTATGAACAAACTACTATGCATGACATTAAAATACATAAAGAGAACTGTAACAAAAATAACAATTCTTTTAGAGTTGCAAGATTGCATTGTAATGGCAATATTGAATTTTATTTTTATAATATTTATTTTAATTTACCTGATCCATATTCTTTACATGTAAAGAACTTCAATATGGTAATTTTGTTGCATCATTTCTGACCTTTTATATACTGGAAACAATAATAGCGTTATGTATGTATTGTAATGTTTATATCATTCAAGTTTTTACATTTTGAATTAGCATTTTTGAAGAAAATTTCAAGTTTGATAGAGTTGTTTCAGATTTCAATACAATTCCAAGTTTTTGACAATATTGAGAAAAAATACTCTAAAAATGCATTTCATGATCTTAGATTTTAAATTTAGATACCTGATGAGAGGACATTCCACCATGTCCCCCAGTATGTGCCACTGTTATAGAGTAACAATTGAAAATAACTTAATATTTGGATCTTGAGTTTTTTACTAAACAGAAATTTGCAAATTTCTTGGTTTAATGCTGTGAATAAAAAACATGTTGTAAATCCACCAAAATACCCTATGTTTGTTTGTGAAAATAATTTCAATTTACAAAATAATTTGGTAAATTATTATCAAGTTTCATACTGCTACAATTGTTCACCTGTCATCAATGCAATCACCTGTGTGCTTGCCTATTCAACAATGTGAAGAATTAACACCCTATTCAAGAAAAGCCGACCTTCCTCTTATATTTGATGAAGAATATCAGACATTTGAATTAGAATGTTAATATAAATCTGCTCAAACAGTAGTATATTTCATATGCAGTTGTGTATTTCAGATATATTTACATATTTATTAATAATTTTTTATTTAGATAGTATATGTTTCTGTAAATTACTGTGAAAAATTTAGATGCTATTGGTTTGTTTGAACCAGTTTTTGATTGCATTCTTGCCATCCCTGTACTTAATTTCAAATATTTTTATGAAACTCCTGATATTAGTATGTCTTCATCTATTGTGGCTGAATATCTCATTCTTAGATGCTGATATTTCCAAACAATACATTGTGCACAATCCCTGGTATTATTTAGGATTATCAAAAAAATATTGCTACCTTAACAGTGTTGGTTAATCTCAGCAATTCTCAGGATACAACTTTTTCGAAAATGAATGAATTTTAGTAGTATTATATTGATAAGTAGATGTTGGCTTCCAAATACTGAAATTGCCAATATTTTTAATGTGTTGAAATCTACCATCAGTTGAGTTATATCTGTTTATTTAACTAAGTTATCTGTTTTATTGAAAAAAATCATTTATTTCTAAAGTCATGTTTAATCCCATATCCCTTCAAAATTCCAATTCAATTTTTCAGAAATCAATTCTACAATTGACTCTTTTGAAATCCATATTTTTAATGCACTGAATTGCTTAATTTAGTGTTTGCAACCCCTGGTTGGCTATAAGTTGCAGATTTCAAAAAGAAGGAAGTGAGCATTACATAAGTCATCATTAGTAAATTTATTGATGTTGCTTTTATCATAACTTCATTAAAGCTTAATTTAGAGCTCTTATTTAAGATTAGTATACTTATAAATTAAATAAATCTATGAATAAACATTAATGCTTATTGTAAGTTTTTTCCAAGAAATTTCTCCACATTCTATATTTAAGGTGTCAGAAATGACATCAAACCAATCAATCTGAGTAATGGGATTAAAACAACAAATATTAAAAAATATAGGAATTTTTTAAAACTGGCAATCATTTTTTTGAAAATTTCTAATACAAATTATATACAAATTAGATTTCAAATTTCATGAAATTTTCCATTCTTTCAAACCTCAAAATCACCACTTGCAGTAATTTTATTAAGAAAAGGATGGATAAATGTCAATTAAGAAAATTTTGTAATGGTCAAAATAAATTTTGAAAACTTGAAAATTGAAGAGATGATAAATTCACCAACCCTCCAGTTTAAGAATTTAGGAAGTTGAAATTGGAATTTTCTTTGAAAAAATAAGAAATATTAATAATTTTATATTTAAGTTCATAAGCTTTTTGCATGAAATTGAATTTTCTAAGCTTCTTTGTATAATCTAAATCAGGGTTTCTGATTACTCAGAATGTTAAGAACTTGAACTCAAATAAGCTTGCATAACTTGATTGGAAAAACTTGGAAGAAAAATCATCAAAACTCAAACTCATTCAAAAATCCACTCAAAAATACCATAAAAATTTAATTTTTTTAAATATAAAATTTCTTGATAATCACAAAAACTATTTTTTAGCTTAGAATTATTGTAAAATAAATGTTTTTTATGCTAAAAACTCGAAATTACAGAAAAACTTGATTGAACTCGGAATTTCATTTAAAAAATTACTTGAACTCAAACTTGAAATGTAAATACTCAAACTTGGCCCAAGTAACTCAAACTCAACTCAAAAACCCTGATCTAAATTCATAAATTTTTCATACATCAAGTGTTCTATAATTATTGGCTTATTAGACTAGCACTACATATCTGAATGTATGTGATTGATAGTTCCTTTTGAAGCTATTTCTTAGATTTGTCAACTACATCCAATATCAGTTAAAAAAAAAGGTTAAATTCCTATTTCAGTTATTAGAGTAGTACACCACTTAGCAATCCACTTCCTTCCTGAATACTAATGATAATACCCCAACTTGTAGACCAATTGATATGCCCTCAATATGCATATAAAACTCCTCTTTAAAATCTTGAATTTCATCAAATTACACCAGTTTTAGAGTAAAAATGTAAGTTATCAAAACTTACCTACATACCACTTCTCAATTATTAAAATAAGGTTTGATAAAACTTGATTCAAGTTAAGGCTACTCCAGGAAGTTGAAAAAAATCAAGTAAGGAAAAGTACTGGAACATTGGTTGAGAAAATTCCTAGATATTAATTTAATTAATTACAACCTCTTACTTATTTCTATTTTAAACAGAATGGTTTACTTTTAACTAATTTCATAAATACTTAGTTGGTATCTTTATTGTAATTTACATGATTCTGTCATATATATTTTATCTGAGATCTGTATTCTTCCTTAACTACATTTCTAAGTGTATTATGTTTCTTGATAGTGTTTTTGCTTAGCTACCCTATTTGAATTAAGTTTTAATTATGCCTTTGTATTTTAAATTTTTTAGATTATTTAAGATAGATGAAAGCTTAAGGAAGTAATCCAATTAGAATTAGTAATATTTATTCACCAAATTCCAGACTAAGCCATTTTTTACTCTAGATTAAATTTTTAGGAGTTTTTATTTGCTTGCACTATCATTATCCTTTGTCTATATTGAACTTAGCAAAAATACATGTTAAAGTTATTTCAAATATATTTATATGTAATGGTAATCATTGATAGTTAATGCCCAGTTGTGAATAGTGGAATACATTTATTGAATGAATAAATGATTATCTTTTTGAATTATACTTTAAACATTGGTAAAAGGTTATATTAAAGTAATTGAAGTTGTTATTACAATTTTAGAATGCTTGTTCAGTTTTCACTTCCTTTAAAAATGAGTAAATTTATCTAAACTGTTAACATGTTACAGTTAAATTAGTAAACACTTGTTTGTTAAGTAAAACTTAGTGATCTTATAATTGGATGGTGATTTTTTAATATATTCAACAATGTAAATCTTGTTAACATACTAACTTAGTTTAATTATTTCTAGTATCAGATGTCAGAGAATGCATTGATAGTGGAAATAGCCTATTTCTTTATTCAATTAAAAGTATTTTGTGCAAATATTTAATAAATGCCATGCATATATACAATGTTCTAGTTTCTGTAAAGATGATATTTGATAAACATCACAAATATGAACATTTTCAGAATTATTGTGAAAATACATTAAAATAACAATGATAATCTAAAGCATCAAGATTCTAGTAGCAGCTTAATAAAGTTTTGAGTGTAAAGACATAGAAAACACATTTACAATTGTATAATATTTTGCAATCATTTCAAATCTTGAATAATTACAATATGTAATTGATTGAAATATAAATTTGTAATCAATCTATAAAATATGACATAAAACAATAAAGCATTAATATGAAAAAGTGTTATACACACTTTTAATGTTAAAGACTTACACAACATTTTTTTTTGTTTACACAAACTCAGAGAAATAAATTGAATGTGGATGATATTAACTATCATAAGGCTTAGAAAACTCACAACATGTAAGTGTAATTGTCTGCCTCATTGTAACAATAAGTAATTGTACATAGTAAATTCTTATTAATATTGTGGCATAATGACATTTCTACATACTTGAAACTTTCATTATTTCATTTAATTACAATTTCAATTTAATTATTACAAATTATTTCCAATTGTACTTGGTCAAAGTGAAAATGGTGCTATTTAAATTTTAGTTTGAGTTTTTACTAATTTTGAAGTGTGAAAAAATTGAAGCAGAAACTGATTTTGTACCTACCACATATTTGCCTATATTTTCACAGTATGGTTTTGCTTACAGATACTGGGTAATTTTGTATATATATCTTAGTTTTGTTCATTTTATTTAGTCTTCAATTTATTCTCAGTACTTTATTAGTTTTACTATTATTTTCTCTTGTTTTTACTTTTATTAAATTATGCTTTTCAAATTTTCAAATGCATAGCTAAGGGGCACCCAGACAGTGGACAAATTGACTGGTATATCCTTTAACTTAAGTTATGTATATTGTGTGTCTAGCAGCTCAATTGGTACAAAGGTTGCAGAAGATTACCATCACTGAGAGCAACCCACTCTCTAACAAAACAAATGAAGATCAGTAATTCACCAATTTCATTGTAGAAAAAAGTAATTCCAAGATGGTTAAAGTAGTGACCAATTCACACAGCATCACACTGAAGCCAAGCCTTTAGAATCCATCCTTACAATCCAAGGTGCTAATTGTGTGTCTCTAGTTTTAATTTCTAGCTCAATACAAGTAATTTATCTCAGTGTTTATCTTCTCAGCTCATGTAATATAGATAGTAAATAATGTATAGTTACCATGTATTCGTGTTTGCTAATGGAATAGTATATTTGAGGTGTATTCTAATTTGTGCATGTTTAATCAATAGGTAGTAGTCCTTTTATTGCCTATGCCTATACCTAGCCTAAAGTGAACACAATATGGGCTCACATCTGTCAAGGAGTGAGTTATCACCCCAGGCACAGCAGAGTTCCTCCCACATTATCACTGGATCTTGCAATTTCATTATTATGAAATTCATACTAGAGCTAAAATGGTTAATAAAATAAAAAAGCAAAAGGTATCCAGTGAGAACAAAATTTATTTGACCTTTGCTTACATTTTTGTTCCCTATTTATAACAACAGAAGGTAAATATTTACCATTTTTACAAAAGTTTGTTTCCCTCGCAAATGAACTGAGCAATTACATGTAATCTAAAGCTCTGAGGGGACAATCACTAAGTTTGAAACTTAAGTTCAAAATAATCACAAATTAACAATTCATTAAACAAAATAGCACCAAATTAATTTGAGAGTGCCTAATAATTAAAACAAAATAAAAAAAGAGGCCCTGAGTGACTCTACATGCCCCCATTACACAGTTAAGGCTGTGGTAACAGTTGGACAGTAGGACCACAAAACAACTTTTGGGCTTCTTTGATTATCTCTTTTGCCAATATATCATCCCAGGATGAAACTTCTGCATAGAAGGGCTGCCTGGTGACCTGCATTAATGCCTCCCATTGAGTGATGGTTTCACTGTGTAATCTGAAATATTTGAGCTCTGGTAGCCTCAAACTAATGGGACAGTTCCATCACAACACATTCAACCTCTGGGTGAAGGTATCATAGAAATGCTCATAAAGACAAAGGCACTTGAGTGTGATGAGAGTGTCATCAAGGCGTTGGTGTCTGAGGTATGTGCATCATCTGTGCTAATTTTGGTATTGGGATAAAAGTGAAGAAAGACTTCCTTAATAGATCCCATATGGGTAGCATGGTTGAAGAAGAGTGAGCAATACTTGTGTACTTGTTGCAGCATCATTTCTTCAGGGTCTGTTATGCTGGCATGTAGCATGGTAATGATCTTGATATGCTTGGTTACATCATAATATTGGGTTATAGTCTCAGCTTTATTAGCCCACATCAAGTCACCTCCAGCTTGAAAAATGATGACAACACAAGGATCTAGCAAATTGATGGTTCAATGGACTTTCTCTAGTTGAGTAGAGATAGGCTGACCCTTCTGAAAAATATCTTTGATGGTTAATTTCCCATCAATGTATATGTGCTCAGGGTTGCCACCTTCTAGCAATACTCCTTAGTTTGCATAGATCTGTTAACTTCAGAGGCAGTTGAGATGTAACTAATGTGATCTGACAGATGGGCAGAGACTTTTTCTTTCCCTGGCACACTCTCCAAGATGGCAGAATCAGCAGTGTCATCAAACAAGGTGGTGGGATGGAGAGAAGGTTGTTCTTTTCAACGTTGTTTTCCAATTGGGCAAAACTGGACTTGTTCCAAAGAGAAGCCATTTCAATTGTAATGGGGTAGTTTATCTTGGCATCCTTAATGGAATCCCAAAAAGCACTGTGGAGTCCATGGCTCTGTAAATTCTCAATCTGAGCAGTGGAAAGACAAAGGCGGGCAGTGGTGCATTCTATGTCCAGGGCAAGTTGTTGCCCTGATGATAGTAGAAGCACAAGCTCTTCTTTGGTTAACATTTTGGTGAGGCAGCACTTCATGAGGCCTAGGATATCATTGTCACTGTTGGGCTTGACAATTCTATCACTGGCTTCTCCACAAATTCATCCAGGCATTGCTCAATTGTTAGGATCTGTTTGTTATCAGTAAGAGACCAGGCAGGCGTGAGCTTAGGTGATACTGTGACCCTGGAGAACTTTTCTAGGTTAACAACTTCAATGAGGGCTCTCGTCACCAGTGATACCTCAATGGATAGGAGGATAAGAGTTCTTCCTCATGGTAAAATTGTTTGGGCGTTTTCATGGTCTGCCCTAAGACAGTGATTGGGATGACCTCACCATCCTTGGTAGCTTGTTGCTGGGTTTGTGTAAGCTTACTGTACTCACACTCAGGATAATTGAGCCATTCCAGGTTGAATAAGATTTCCATGTGTTTCAGGACATCATAGTGGCCAACCAATTCAATGAACTGTTTGGTGGAGCCATATTCACAGCACATGAGTCAACTTGTACACAAAGGTGTGTACTCAGAGTTTAGAGAAGGAAACTTGGTCTCAGTGGTTGCTCCCCACATGTACTTTTTGAGGGTATTTGAGAAGATATTTAAGTCAATAAATGCGACTCCTAATTGGTTGACGGTCATCAGTGATGGGAGGCAACCAAGGGGCCCACTGGATCTGATGAGACAAGCATAGAATTTCTCAAAATGTTCCATTGCTTTCTTATTCTTCCCAGGCAAGGCAGGCAATGAGCAAGAGTGGAGTAAACCACTTCTTAACCTTCCAGGCTGCAGGACCAATGGCGAGTTCATGAGAGCACTGTTTTATGAGTTTTTCTCTGGTAGGTTTATCCATGGGCAGCTGAAGATGAGGATCAACTGTAAGAAAAGTGGTGAGGATCCACATGGCTCCACAGGATTGGATTGCTGGAGCAAATTTTTCTGAGAACATTTTCTCTGAGAAGTTTTGATGATCTTGCATGTCATGGGACAGACATAACTCTGCAAGCATTCTCTCAACTGATCTATGGTATTGTGATGTGGGGCTCTGAATGTTGATGGTAGGCCACTGTGTTTCCAGGCTGTGATCAGCTTTCAGATTTGTCCACACCTCATCAATTTCTTGCAGGGTGGTGGCACTTTGCAAAAATGCAAAACTGACATGAAGATCAGAGATGTCAGAGCAGAGGCCAGGCGAGCTAATGTTGATTGATTTGAGTGATTGAGCCTGGATGCACATATCAATTATCAGACAGATATTGAGATGGTGTGTTGGAATTTTCTTGCACAAGAGGAGATCAGTGTAGATAATCTTGGTAGCCAAGATTATATGAGTATTATACATACTTGTGCACTGATAATTGCTGTTGTACAGAACAGTGAAAATGCAGACTTTCAACTTTGTCCAGTATGGTATCCTGGTACTCTTCTTTGAGAAACATAATGAGGCGTATCTTCTCCACTTTGGCAAGTTCATAGGCTATTTCAATCTTCTCCATGATTTGGGGGTGGTTCACCTCATTAGCATGAAAAAAATAGACAACTAGTAAGTTGTCAAAATCAATATTGAAGCATTCAAACTTCTTTATCTTTTCTTTACTATTTAGAAACTGGCACAGGTGAGACAGGTTGAAGTCCTTGTCAAACATAGTGTGTACAGTACTTCTCCAATAGGGCTGTGCAATGCCAGCTAACATTTTAGAATCATAACAAATAATGGCATTGATCTGGGGTCTATGCTCTGTGTCTGACAAAGGGAATCAAGTTGACTGAACAGGTTAGATCCTTTGTGTTAAATGTCCATCACAGCCTATTCTTCATTTCTTCTGATATATTATCTCTGACTAAATGGAGAGCTGTCTGGGTAGCAATAAAGTATGGATGTAAGATCTTGTTGCCAACCTTAAATGTTTTAGCTTTGAGTTCCTTGGCATTTTGGGACCTAATACTAGCTTAGTTGCAGGAGGAAGGACCAGGACTAGGAGGGGGTTTTGAGTCAACACAGGGCGAGGTTATATTAGACAACTGGGCAAAAGGCAGTCTATGCTCCTCAGATTCACGCACAGAGAGTTGTCTCCATGCATAGTCATCCAAGGTCTGCTCCTGCTCAGACAATTGTCTCTGAGTGTAGTTGTGGGAAGTCCACTCCCAAGGAGAGAGTTGTCTCCCCTCATAGTTGAGGCTGCTATGGTTGTCTTCTGCCAGGCATTCTCATTTTTCAGGAAGTGCCTTCATCTGATCATCTGGGCATCATTGATCACTTTGTTTTGTCTCAAAGATTGATTTGTCCTCACATTCTGCATCTTGTTGGAGGTTGGTTCTTGGTTTGTTTCATAGTTACTAAATAGAGATATAAGATTAAGGTCCCATTCCTGGGTATTTAAATGCTCTAAATATCTCTGATCTCAATTATAAAGTTCTTTTATTTCCTATACCTATGCATGGCCTTAAGTCTACAACATTATGGGCTCACATCTGTTAAGGAGCGAGTTATTGCCCCAGGCACAGTGGAGTTCCTCCCACATTATTGCTGGATCTTACAAGAAAATACTTATCATATTAATAACGATGCTAAAAAGGGTTAGTAATATAAAGTAAGTAGAGAAGCAAATGTTATCCAATGAGAACAAAATTTATTTGACAATTGCAACAATGAGTTCCCTATTTTTATACAGAGAAAAACGTAAATATTTACCATTTACAAAATTCACTTATTTCCCTTGCAAATTAAATGAGCAATTTACATGTACACTTTAATTGAGAGGACAATTATAACAAATTCAAAACCTAAGTTCAAAATACTAAAAATCAATAAAAATCAATAAATTAATAATTGGAATAGCACCAAATTAATTAAAGAGAGTGCCAGTAAAATAAAATAAAGGGCCCTGAGTGACTCTACATTATCAGCTAAGCAGGTGGAGCTCAACACTGTTAAGTCAGAACTCAGAAAGATCCTTAGTCTGAATACTCCCAACAATTCTTTAGAGTTTATTGTCAACTGCAATGCCAGTTCAGTTGCCAACAGTGGCATGTTAAGCCAGGTAATCAAGGGTGTTGAAAGCCCTGTGGAATATTTTTGCTGGAAATTACAGAATGCTGAACAGAACTATGGTGCCACTAAGTCCAAAATGCTAGCATTAGTAGAGAGCTTAAAAAAATTCTGCTATTTTATTCTTGGACACAATTTCATTGTGTGAACTGACAACTCTGCTCTCACATGGCTAAAGAAGTTCTCTGGAGACAAATGCAACATAGTGGCATGATGGATCAAGTACCTAAATTATTTTTCTTTTACCATCTAGCACTGCTCTGGGAGACTCCATCCTAACATGGACTACTGGACCTCTCTCCCTAATTATGAACAGATCTACAAAAGCCTCCTAGTGAGAAGTTCCATTTTGGCTTCATACCAATGAATGAGTACAAACTCCTCCTAGTGTAGAATCACTGGGGTGTGATTCTAGCAAACACAAAGAGAATACAGTTCAAACTACTTCTATTTACAAAATGCTTTGGTCTTTATATACAAGGTTATTTACAATATTTACAAATATTACAACTGCCAGTCACTAACAAGAAAAGCACGAGGTCTGGCTGATAAATAGTAACAACTACCACCAATGCTACACTAGAGATTAGTGCTGACCACCATGGCAAAGCCATCTTACCAATCCTCATAAAGGAGGAAATAACTGAAGAAGAGATTATGACACATCAACAGCATGACAAGGTACTTTCAGAAATTATGAAGAGATAAAAGAACTCCAACTACCCTCTTAGTCCTGTTGCAAATAGATACTTCAGGAGGTACAACTGGAAGCCGAATGAAAAGGGCTTACTGTACACTAGAAACCAGAACAACTGCCTGGCCATCCCAGAGTATTTCCATCAAGATTTGGTCAGGAAGATCCACAAATGAGGCTACTTAGGCATTATGCAAACCCTAAGTTTAATGCACACTACATTACAATCAGCATCCACACCACAGTTCTAGGTGTCAAAGATAAGTGTGAGACCTTCTTATTACAAGGAACTGAGCACTTCCCAGAGCAGAGAGCTGAACTGCAGAGTTGTGTAGCAGAAAGGACTACAAAGTTGTCCATATGGATCTTGAGAAGTTGTCCTGCAATGTGAAGGGATATCAGCATCTGCTTGTGCTTATTGATCATTTCACTAAATACACCCAATTAATCCATCTGGATAGTACCACTGCTGAAGTTGTTGGAGAGAAGATAGTAAAGGAGTGGTACCCAAGCTTGGGCCTATAGATTGGGCCCCCAATTTGACAATCAGTTAATGGAAGCACTTACTAAAGAACTGTATGCCACCCACAGTCAAATGGTGTTGTGGAGCAACTAAACTGCACTGTTATCAAATTAATTTGGGTTACTCTCTCCAGAGCTGCTGGGAGAAATTGGAAATGAGTGGTAGAGGCAGTAGAGTACTTCTATAATACAGCTGTTCACTACTACAAAGGTGAGCCCCAATAAGGCTATGTTTGGAGACAAGGTGAGTATGCCTTTATCAATAATGTATCCTAGGAACCATGAGCCCACCTTAGAGAATTATGTTAACCACATGTTGCATGAGCTGCAAGAAGTTCACCTCACCATCTGCTACAACACTAATCAATGTGTTATATGCCAGAAGTGTAATTTTAATCACAAACTATATGGCAAACCTCACAAACAAGGCAACAAAGTCTTTGCCTATTTTCCTCACCAAGTTACTGGTACAAACCAGGTATAAAAGCTTGCCATGAATTGGCAAGAGCCCTTCACTGTTGTTAAGGTGCTCAACCACCATAACTGTTTACTGAGTAATGGGAAAATTACCCATTTCCAAAGACTCAAAAGAGCTGTATATGACATTGAAAATGTAGTCATTGACAATAATAGCAATTTACACTAGTCAATGATGGTATAAATGAATATGAGACTTATAATAATTTAACTGAATATGAGGAGGATGACCTCACTGAAGTCAATTTTGATAGTAATGCAATTAGTAGTAGTGACACTACCACTACTCATGTTTTACCTAAATGTAGGGCAAGAGAGAGACCCTACTTAGATCATTTAAATACCCAAGATTTGGACCTTAATCATATCTCTATGTTTAGTAACCAAGCCTCAGTAGATGAAACATCATGAAAATCAACTACTGGCCCAGAGACAAGTGCACAGGCAACTCAACCCCAGAGTTGATGAGACATGACAAGACCATTCACCATGACGAGCAAGGAGAGCAGCACCACTAAGAGAGGGAGACAACATGATGAGGATGCTGGACACAGCACTAGCAACTATGTGAGGAGCCAACACTCTTCACAGTAGTAGACCTTGAGCAACTATGTAAGGAGTGAGAGGAGCATTTAGCTCATGTGCCCTTTACTAATTTAGAGATTGTAAAAACCCAACCACCTCATGGTGACTTGAAACCCCTCTGGTCCTGGCCTGTCATCCACTAGTATCCAATCAAAGAGGAACAAAGAAAGAAGAAAAAAATTTTCTAAAGTTGGAGATGAGGTGCTTCAGCAGTATTTTATTGCTACCAGGAAGGCAGTAACTCATGTTGACGACACAAAATAATCTAAGGTAGACCTTTAATGCCAAGATTCTCACTTGTTCAGTAGATATCATACCATTCATTATTGATGCAGAGAGGAGTTCAAAAATAAATGCAATAATCTGCTATGATTCAAAGATGCACAGAGGACTTACACATCAATATTGGAGGAGCATGGTCCACACAATATTTGGTGAAGATTTCAACCTGACACACTTATGCCAATTCATCAACAATTGGAAATCAATCCAGAAATTTGAATGTGTCAACATTGATTTCAATAATTTACTCCTTGTCTACTTTCTATGTGTTGGTGAAGTAATTTGACCCCAGATAATGGAGCAACTTGAGATAGTCTACCAACTTGCTAAGGTTGAAAATATTTGTCTAGTCATGTTTCTGAGAGAGGAATACCAGGCACTGATGGTGGTCCCAATATATACAATATTGCCAGTGACTCATTAAAGAAAATAAATCAATCAGCAATTTTACTAAAATATTCTGATGATGCTACTGTTGGGTGCCCTTGTAAATCAAGACCAAATTTTGAAGAGAAGAATGCATTTCACAACGAATTAGAAAATATCAATGAATGGTTTTCAAAGTTTAATTTATCAATAAA
>CABFPE010000030.1:288594-321724 GCA_900660155.1 Hofstenia miamia | reverse complement strand
ATTAAGAACAGCTGCAATTGTAACTATGATTCAATATACAAACAAAAACAAGATCAGAAGATTCTCAGGATATATTTTCAATCAGATATGAGATTTAGTGTACATGGTGAATATTTGTTAAAGCAACTAAGAAGATTAAAATTTATATTTAAAGACCTTATTACTAAGAATGTTAACATAAAAGAAGGACACCATGTATTTGAAGCATTGGCAATTAGTTGAATCTGATATTGTCTAGCAGTTTATGGTTCTGATTCTGTTGTATTGTCAAAACTAAATCATTATTTATTAAACTGCTACAAGAAAAAATATACAAATGTGAAATTTAACATCTATTAAAAATTGAAGATCAGAAGATGTTATCTCAAAATGAAAAGAACCATAATCATCCTCTTTATAATATAATTATGCAACATTAAAAGCCAAAAACAACTACTAGATCAACCAAGAAATATTTAGCTCCTATTGTTAAAACCAAAGCATTTAGAAAAACCTTTATTGTTTGTGTGTTAACAAATTTCTAATCAAATCATGCTTACTTAAACAGATGATCAAACTGTAAACTGAATTTTTCTAAAAGCACTTATTACAATTGCAACAATTCATTATAGTTTTTAAAGAAAATTTCTCATTTCCTTTATATATTGCTGTGTAAACAATTTATTATTATTCTCTTATTTTAAAATTTTTTATGTATAATTTTTGTTTAGTTTTTGCACAACTTGTGTTTAGTTTGTGCATATTAAATGTTTATTGTTTATTGTTTATTTCCAAAGCTGTGGAAAGCCTCCACTTTCACATGGAGAATTTCACTATCCTATACAATAGTGCATACCAACCAATCAGTATGTACCATACAAATGTTATTTCAGTCACTAAGTTAATCTATACTGACTTGATGAAGAATAAGAAAATCCCAAACCACCACTTGGCTGTTGATACACAGTTTATCATCAATGCAACAGTGCAGGCACAGACATTAGAATCTATCAACATTAATCTTCCCAGTCTGGTTTCTGTCACAGACCTTCATGTTAGTTTCACATTCTCACAGAGCACCACCACCTTAAAAGAAATCAATGAGATTTGGGCTACATTAAAATCTGAGTGTAACCCTGACACACAATCAAGATCACAAGCCTGAACTCAAAATACTCTCAATCAGTTGAACATATGCTGATGGAACTACATTTGTCTCATGATATGCAGGACTGGCATAATTTAGCTGACAAGCTGTTTTCAGAATGATTTGCTCTGGCTATTCAATTAAGAGGAGCTATTTGGGTGTTCTCTATCTTGCTCACCTATAATCCAGACTTACAACTGCCTCTAGACAAGCCTACCCACAAACAACTTAGTAGTAGAAGACGAGTCCATTTTGTTACACTTTTTTCTGATTGGTCGAGAGGTGGGTAGAAGGAGGTTACACTTTTTTCTGATTGGTCGAGAGGTGGAGGGAAGGAGGTTACACTTTTTTGTGATTGGTCGAGAGGGGTGGCCTTTGACCTGAGACGCCGTGGATATTGGCGGGGGGTGTTTTACTGANCCACCTCTCGACCAATCAGAAAAAAGTGTAACAAAATGGACTCGTCTTCTACTACTCAACTTGCCAAATATTGCATGCATGGGATAGCAATTTGCCCAGTTGCCTGGAAGGTCAAGAATTGGTTTCTGCATTCCTGCTCCCTCCCTGCTTCACCAGGAAAGATAAAAAATGCAATGGAAAGGTTTGAGCAGTATTATGCTTGGTTAATTGGTAGCCTGTTGGGACATCTGTCTTCACAGATGTTTGTTAACAAATTGGTAATTGTTTTCTCAGACATCAGTATTTTTTCAGATACCCTCAGAAAAAACATCTGGGGACCTATCACCAACATGAAGTTCCCACTCTTTAACTCTGAGTATTGTCTGTTGTGTACCTTATGAAGAGAGAACCAGGATCTACTCAACAGTTTTTGGAGCTGGTACAACACTATAACATCCCCACAAAAACTGAGATCATTTTCAAGATTGAGGACTTAAACTACCCAAAATGTGGATACAGCAAAGTCATTGAGACCCAGCAACATGCTATGAAGGATTGTGAAATTATCCCCTTACTAGTCTTAGAGCAGACCATGCACTCACTGGAACAATTCTATTGAGAGGACGAACTACTCACCACATTTGCTATTGAAGTCTCTCCAGCACCTAAGGCATTAATTGAGGCTGTTAATTTGGAAAAGTGTTCAGACACAGATTTCACACAGTTTCAGGCCCACTCCTGCCTGGTCAATCACTGACAATGAATGAATTCTAACCATTGAGGAGTTCACAGTAAAGCTAGCTTTTGTGGAGCAGATTATTGAAATGAACAGAGACAACAACATCCTTGGTTTAATGAAGTGGTGTCTAACCAAAGTGTTTTCTAAATAAGAGCTCATGCTTCTACTATTGCTGGGGCACCAACTAGCCCTGGATGTTGTAGAATGCACAACAACTCATGTCTACATCTCCTCCTCACTAGTTGACAAGTTAAGAAGTCATGGCCTCCAGAACACCTTTTGGGATACAACTAAGGCAGCAAAGATAAACTACCCTGTGACAATTGGAACTGCCACACTCATTAAGAAAGTTGAGTTCAGCCCTGGTCAAAGCCAACTCAGAGAAGAACAACCTATTCTGTATCCTGCCACCATGCCTGATGACACTACTTATTCTGCCTTCTTTGAGGATCTGAAAGGGTCGCAAAAAGGTGTCCACCCACCTTTCAGAGAAAATTAATTATGTTCCTACATTGGCCAAAGTCAACAAGGCCATGCAGACCACAGAATATAAGGAATTCCATAACACATTACTTACTGGTGGTAATCCTGAACTTGTCTTTATTGACAGAAAGCTCATGATTAAAGATATTTTTCAGGGCCAACACTTAGCCACCCAACTCAAGAAGATCCATGAGAAGATTGCCCAACTAGACCCTTGAGTCCTTATCTTATTCCAAGCTGCAGGCAACCTCATGTGGATCAATAGTGTTGATAATCCTTGGTTGAATTTTTCTGTTTCTTTATTGAACTGGCAAACTATCAATGTTCTGTTTTTCTGTTGGAATGTGGGTCACTCTCTACAATGGTAGCCTTTTGCAACCTTCTGCTTATCAATTGAGTTCCCTTTTACTGCTGTAGTAGTCAGAGCTCCCCCATGATTCTACACTAGAAATGGCAATTTTAGGCATGTTAAGAGTTGTGTGCATAAAAAAGTTGTATGCACCATTTACAAGTACCCCAAATTAACAAGGAACAAGAGAAACTATAAAGAGTTTCTACAAAATAATTAATTAAAGATATATGGTACAATATCAAAAATGCTTTGGGAATGTGCTTTAGCAAAGTTTTTTGCAATCAAAAGTATTTTCAATTAAGAGGAACAATAAGTGGTTTAAGTTAATGTTAAGATTGAATTTATTAAGGGTGTGGAGTAACTTGACTTTTCTCTATAATCTACAGAATTCTCTACTCCCAATTGATTTAGTAAATTTTAGGTGATTGAGCTTAGAATGCACAATCCTGATTCATTTGTTTTAAAATTTTAAATGGATACTAACCTGGATTTTATGACATCACCAGAACTGGTGTTACACATCTGAATTTCTGTCTTAACAGAATAAATTTCAGATTGTCCACCCTGTTTCACCAAAATGCTTACAGATTAGTTTTGATTGATACAAATTAACTCATTTATACATGCAAAAACATTGAAAATAATAAATGAAAATAAAATGTAGTAATGCTTGAGGTGATGTAACAATAGCATGTAATCATCATGCATTGTGCAAATAAACAGGCATGACTTAATCACTATGTAATTGTCATGTGAAATCACAAACCCACGTTTTTTTAACTAACAGTACACATATACATAATTTACTGTGAAAACAATTGAGGAAGCTTTTCACTAGTGATTTATCACCTGAACCAAATTTATTATTACCATTGTAGTAATTAATTAGGTAACAAGTAATAAAATAAAACAAGCAGCTCAGTGAGGTGGTATGTTTAATCTAACTTGCTAAGAGCAAATAAATGTAGCTGAATTAGTCACTGTAAATTGCCTATTTTCAGAATCCTGATTAGTAGCTGCATGTTGCAATTAGTATTTCTGTTCATATTCCTCAGCTTTAACTTATTAGAACTTGCTATTTTGAATAAATCAGATTTACTTTGCTGATTCAAATTTATTCTTGAAACAGTGATTTAGGAATTAACTTAATTGCAATTCATAGACTAATCTTTGGGCAACAGACATAATCACAATTGCTCTACTTTAAGTTTCAATAGATTTAAAAAATTAATGAATACTGCTAAATTACCATCACATTCTTCTTGAAATTATTAAAATACTAATGAGCTTGCTTTTTCCATTGATAGGAATAGCTTGCTTTTCCAATGGCAGACAACAAAATTATAAAGTGGCTTCACAAACATTTTATTCTTTCTTATGAATAAATGGATATTAAATGGTGGGAATTAGTTAATTTACTTCAAATATTGACCATTAGCACTAAGAAAAATATCTTTCAGTACAATAAAAAGAATTTTAAAGTAATCACAATTTCAAAACATCAATCAAAGCGCTTAAGTCCATTTCTATGCAAGAAATGTGTGTCCCTTTATTTACTAGTATTGGCTTTTAGTGAGAAAGATTAGCATTTGAATGTACCAACTTCCATAGTTAAGCTAAGCACATTCTAAGATATTCAACATTTGATTATTCAAATTTATTTTACCCGCACATTGCTTACAGTTTGAAATTCAAATAAAATTTCCACAGTTTTGTTTAAAACATATAATGAAATGAGAGTCAATCTCAATCTCATTCTTTTAACCTACAGATTGAATCAATCTCAATTTCAATCTTAGAAATAATGTCAAATTTCAATTTAAAGAAAATAGAGTACTTGAGTTCCCTGATATTAACATTTCATATTAGTCTCTACAGTTGAGTTACTTGGTCCAAGATCAAGTTTTCCTTTTTAAGTTTTTGTTCAAACATCTTTTTGAAGAAAATTTTGAGTTTGATTCAGTTTTTTCTAATTCTAGATTTCTTAGAATAATATAAAGTTTATTTTACAATTATTCTGAGATGTGTTAAAAAATTATTTGTAACTAATAAAGAAACTAAAATTTAAAATATTTCAATTCTTATGGGTTTTTGATTAATTTCGAATTTAAATATTGATGATTTTTCTTCTGAGTTTTTCCAATTGAGTTTGCAAGCTCATTTGAGTTTGAGTTGTTAACTTTCAAAACCCTAGTCCAAATAAAGCAATTCTTTTTTAAAAAAGCATGATATTCAATGAATGACACTATAATATTAGAAATAAAATTACTGAAAAAATAGCATTTAATTTGTTAAGAATCTTCAAAGGAAGCTGAATTTTGTCATTATACTTTTATGTTTCTGGTTTTGGACAAAATAATCATATCGACTAACTACCTAAAGTCTTTAACTTTATAACACGTATGCTATAGTCATTTAACAATTTCGTATGATACTTTCGCAATCATTGAAACAAATAAAACAGTAGACTAATGTCTGTTATCAATTGAGTTTTTGCTTTGGGTCAATTGAATTTTTTGCAGCTTATTAAAAATGTTCTTTGATTTATTTTAAAGTATTTATTTACAGAGTAGATAATATATCTTGTTAGCTTGCTATCCTTTTATATATAAAACTAATGTTCGTTAATAAAATTTCAAGGGATCAATTTAACTTTAGGTCTTTTTTTAAAAAAAATTCTGAACAAAATAACTTTTCCTGGGGTAATTTTTACCGCTGAATTTACTGACATCAGATTTTCGAAAAAAGCAATATTTAAAAAGTTACGATTAATTTCTTACTTTTACGAATAAACACATAATATTGGCAAAACTATGCAATAACTCACTCCTAAGACATTCAGATAAATTAAATATTTATTAAATAAAGACAATTTTGTCATTACTTTGTTTCAACATGCGATTAATCGAAATATACACACGAATACGATAGAAGGCACCTGGTCATTAAGGAAATCTACAATAAAGCGCATGCGTGGAACATCACGTGAAAATTTTGATTCACATCTGCAGCGATACGTTTGGGACCGGGAATTTAAGAATTTCGACAAATTCTTCTCATTTGTTGAATGCATTTCACGCGTTTATACATTCACATAAACTACTTTATTTTTTCATTTATTGCTTTTTGTATTTTGTCCTTGTTTTATTTTAATTTCACAATTTTTGTAGTGTTATAGAGTTTTTGTTTTGATTTATTTTGTTAGAAATATATATACTGTTTATTCGTAAAAGTAAGAAATTAATCGTAACTTTTTAAATATTGCTTTTTTCGAAATTCTGAGGATGTCAGTGAATTCAGCGGTAAAAATTACCCCAGGAAAAGTTATTTTGTTCAGAAAATTTTTTTTCAAAAAAAGACCTAAAGTTAAATTGATCCAATTTCAAGATATCGGATTCTCATTGTTCCGTTTATTAGTAATATTCAACACCTTCAGACAAGATAACACTTTTGAAACCCAGATGTAGTCTGATGCGAGAAAATTTAGGCTTTGGTGCCGATGACTAAGGAAATAAAATGGGATTTTCACCAATAATGGTTCTGACGTTAACCAAAGCGCAAATTGTTTTTAACAACCGTTCAAAAGAGGCTCCCGTACAGCGTTCATTCACAACTGTAGTTTTGGTTTAAGGCGACTGAAATGAATCTCTTTGTTGTTTTGTAGACAATTTGTAGCAACTGAAGCAGAAAAAAAGTGTTTACATTTTAATAGCAATATCGTCATGTTTCAGTTTAATATATTTCCTCTAGGTTTCCATCGAAGCATAAATTGATTTTTCTGAATTAGCAATTGCAATGTTTTAGCTATTGACAGTACTTTCCTTAACCGGTATAGGCACCTAAACCGTTGCGCTTTTGTTGAAATTTGAAATCATGTTCACAACCTCATTTCACATAATTTATTTAACAAAATCTTTTCGTGCTTTATCAAAACCTTTTCTATTTAACAGGTAGTGACCTAATGCTTTTATGCTCCGCTTTATCAAACTCAATATAAAAATGTTCCACCGTATTGACAGCTTTATCAACATGCGTTTTTCTAGAATTAAGGGAAATATAGTCTGTTTAGGGTGATTTCTCAACAGTTTGTCTTTGATGTTTTCAATTGTAGCAATTGTGCTTACCTCATTATATTTTGGTACCAACTAAATAGGCACCATTTATTTAATCTACAAAAAATATTTCTGTACATCTTAGTATGTTGAAAAGGGTTGTTCACCTGATTCCTTATAAATACCGTTTATATATTATATGGTTATATCTGTTTGATTAATTAGTGTTTTATTAATGGGGTTATTCACGTCTATTTCCGTATAGAACTGCGTTAAATTTAGAATTTGTTGCGTCATATTACTGCTCTGCGGTCTGGCCAATGTTACTTTTAAGTAGAATTGTAAATGCTAAGATACTGGTTTTGTTTTGATTAAGATGGGTGTCACTCTAACAAAATATACCAATCGTGTATGGTTGTTTTTCATCCTTGTTGGCATTGATCATTATAAATAGCAGATTGAGACTTGAGTGAAAGCTTTATCCTTTTGGCAATGAGCTAACTATAAAATATTTTATTTAGATTCAGATTATTTGTAGTTGTATTTGAGCATTCTTTTCATCAGGTTTTTAATAACACTTTTTGAACTTTTTGAACACCATACAGAAAAGATTTTACGAAACACTTATGATTAGAACTGGTGATCACTGTTAAAATATATGTAACATTTGTGGTTTACAATTGTTTTTGGAAATACCATATATTCTACTTGTTTCTAAATGTAAATATATGCGAATATTTGTTTTTTAGAATTTTAATTTGATATATTATTATGTTTAGAAATTGATGGCTGTGAGTACGGGATTGTCTGGTTTGTTTGCCTCCTTACTTGCGGTTTTGCTTTATGCTGCAATGCAACTTGGCCGTGACAATTTAGTTTCTAGTGAAATTTCAATTGTTTTGACAGGAAGTCTTTTGGGGAGCCATTTATTTCTTTTGTTTCTGACAGCAATTAACAATTTTGAAAATGTTCTGTTCGATTCACGATTTCAATCAAAACTTTTCCCTGATGTTATTCTAGCTTTAAGCGCTAGCGTTTTTGCATGCGCCCTGATACACAGAGTGTGTGCAACATGCTGTTTGTTAGCAAGCTGTTTTCTATTGTACTTTTTAGAAAAGTATTCTTCTTCCAAATATGAAAGTCCTTACGCGGTGACACCTCATGTGTCGCAATCTGCAAAAAAGCGAAAATTAAAGACCAATTAGTTTTACAAACATTTCTCTATAAGTTTGGGTTGATTTTGAATTTATTGTATCAAAAATCATTATGCAAATACACTCAGTATTTTTCTACTTAATTTACTCTATATTTATACTATGTGATGTAATATTTTGAATTAGTTCAAAATAAGTTTTCTTTAATTTTTTCTGAATTTATCGTGAAGTGTGTCATTCTCAGATGCAAACTATATTGTTTTCCATCATCATATGAAAATTTTGCTGGAATTTCGATAGAATTTTGTGACTATCACGCAAATTATTAGATTTTAAAGATTGTGTTATTCAAAGAAATTTTTTATGTTTCTTATAGCTCTTTGAATTCATTAAAGATAGATTATTCGCATTTTAATAGGTAATTTTATTTTGGTAACACTAATATTTGCCCTTATATACATTATACTAGATTTCTACATTTTATGTTTGTTGCTGAGATATGCATTTGGTTTTAAAGAAATTCGCTCAGCAAAGGAGAAGTTTTCGTTCGTCTAAAAGAAACTAATTTTATATTCATGCCAAACGTAGCTTGTTCCATTTATGATTATTGATTTTGTAAAATATGATGGATAAATTATAATTATTCATTATTACTTCATTAATATGTTATAATTTTATTCAATAAGCATTTGAGATCAGAATGATTTAATTGAGGAATCATTTATGCCTGACCGGTAGTTATTGATTTGCTGAACTGATAAAAGGCATTTTTATTAATTTTACTTTTGACATGATTCCTACCCTAACTACCTGCTTACTGTTTATTACTTAGACTTTTTCTCATCTTCTAGATTTAAGTTCTCTCTTGACTGCATAATCTTTTCCTATTTTGCTCCTCGCTTCAGTTTTGATAATCCATGTTCTTTTCTTACATCTTCCAGCTCTTATTAATTTTTAGTATTGTTTAGTTATTTTTAAATTTTATTTGTTTTAACTGACGTAAGGTGAATAAAGTCTTTGTTGGTGTTGTTGTATTAAATACTAATTAATCAATTTTGGTGGGTTTAATTTAAGATCACTATTTTTAGATTTTTTTCCACTAATTCAATGTATATGTTGATTGATACTTATTTGCAGAAATTTTTAATTTTATCGCATCATATTTTCCTCTAAAATATAATATTCTTGGATCCAGATTGAAATGCAACCAAAACATTTATTTGCGAAATAACATGCATGTAGAGGAATTATCATTCGCAAACAGGATTTACAAGTGCTAGAAGAAACTTATTCTTTGAATCATAAACCAGATCTATTGATCTACAAAAAATATCAAAATTGAACATTCTTAGTACTTATTTTGAATCCTCTAATGCATTATGACATTGTATAAAAGCAATTTCGTAAGGAAATATTTCAAAAATAACATTTTTTCTTAAAAGTGGTTGGTATTCTTTTAGATATATCAGCAGATAAGATCTTAAATAAGCCTATCGCAAATGTTCTTCTATAACACATTCAGATGAAAACTAAATTTGGTTTATTATAATCTTTTCTCAGTGAGTAGTTTCGTAAAACGTTTTAACTCAAACTTTGACAGGTTATTTTTTCTATAAGCATTTACAATTGACAATTGATAGATGATCTGAATATCTTCGAGAAAGATAAAAACATACAAAAATTTCATGAATTATACACAAATTAGTCATTTTCATTTTAGGAACAATCGTAGTCTTGGCGTTTTCCAATATTTTTTAAATAATACTAATAGCCTACATACAATCTTTCCCAGCCATCATATTACGATAAATGCAACTCATTTGACAAAATTAGCTACTCCATATAGTCCTAAATTTTGGTCTAGAAAGCTAAAATAAATCCATTAGGACACTCCAAGAGTAGAAGTAATAGTTAGAAATATCTAAAAAATTCTTTTCTTTCGAATGGCTAACAATAGATAAAATATGCGGCGTTTAGCAATATAATATGAACTGTCAACTTGAAGTTAGGTTATTTCAAAATTTCTAAATACATTGCTTAATCTACAAAAGCTCTAAAACTTAATGATATAGTTCTAAACTATCAATGTGAGCATATACATTTTCCATTAAGCCAACACATTGAACAAGAAGTATTCAAAGTTTTTTCTAAATTTAAAACAAATAAATTCATTGGTACAAACAACTGAAATTTCTTCCTTGAATTCTAAGCAATGCGCAAAAAAATGATCGACACATTAATTTTTATTACAAATACACGAAATTGATGCAAATCCTTTGCATTTAAGGCTTTCAAAATTGATCCTATAAAATGTGAAAATTATCGCCCGATTTAAGTTATCTCACTTTTTCTAAAATCATTGAAAAAATGGTTTATGAACAAATCATTCAATTTTAATAAAAATTCCAATCTTGTGAACACGCAATTTGATCTACAAAAAACACCCTATCGCTGATGCATTAGTTCGCTGAATCTTGCCAATGATAATTACGTAGGGATTACTTACACAGACCCTTCAAACGCCTTTGACTCAATAACTCGATTCTTGTCAAAACAAAAACATCTCACTACTCTATGTTAACTGGCTAAAATCGCCAGTTTTTCAAACCGGGGTTTGATCCATAAGGGCTTGGCCCACTTCTTTTTACAATTTCCATAAATTATATCAACGGCGTTACATCTAACGACTGCAGTGTAGTACAGTATGCTGATGACATTCATATTTAATGATATAAATATTCATAGTTTAATAAAAACTTTAGAAATGTATCCTGAAAATCTGCAGTATTATTTCAATATGCATTGCCTCCACCAAAGCCGAATGTTTATAATGTCTTCAAAAGTGGAAGAAAATTGAAATGTAAGAAATTGATATTTTCTAACGTCTTTATTGACTCTGTCACACAATTTTAATCTCTTGGAGTAGTAACCGGTAGAAGTCAACCATATGTTAGCTTCACGAAGGCTATCTATAATCAAGAAAATTGTAATAAACCAAATATATCTATACTAGCTGTTTGACCCTTCCTTCGATCGGGAAATACATTCAAAAAAGCAGACAATTCTAATAATCTTGGAAATTCTCCCTAAAACAGCTGTAAAACTGAGAACGCTGTTAAACAATAAGAGGAACTATGAAATGCCACTTATATAAAGAAATGAAGTATGGGAACCTTTTAGTCAATAATTAGTTCACTAATTAAGTCATTCATTAAATGTGCCTAAGACGTTCAGGAGGTCATGGGGGTTACGAAAATATATGATGTTGTTAATTTAAAAGTTTCTAAGTTATAAGCGGACAAACACACCCTTTATATAATCATCTGTGAAGAAAGCAATCAAAAAATATCAGAAGAATTTACAATCTCTTTTCATTAGACTATTTACAAATCTAAAAACAGTACAATTTTTTTTTAAATTTAGATCCAAAAAAATTTCATCAAACCTACATATGAGAACCAAGTTCCATAGAAAATTTAAATTTACAAAGAGAATTATAATATTATTATACTTTTTTGGGATGTACAAAGGTTTAAAATAAATAGATTATTATATAATAATACTATTTTTTTTAATAAATTTGAATTGGATGGCAGACTTCAATGATACCAATTAATAACAATTTAATCCAATATGCTGATGACACATTCATTTTCAGCAATAATGCATCAATGCACCTAGCAGTGGAATCCATAGAATTGAATTGTAATAAATTGTCAAAATATTTTGGTATGCACAAGTTGAATATTGATGAATCTAAGACAGAATTTTGTATTTTACACTCCAATAAAAGTAATTACGATGTTTCTGCAGTGACTTTAAATGCAAATAATTTTAATGTTCCTATTGTAGATACTAATTAGCTATAGGTATAAAAAGTATGACACTTGTAATTACGCAAAAATTATATTTACTGAGCTAAGCGAAATGCTTTATAAAAATGGACATTAAATATCTCAACGAAAAACTCATCGAAAACTAAGAATTACATTTCTAGGTCAATTCTTTTACCAAAACAACTCCTGACATTCTCAAGCTAATTAGAAACCTACCACCTTATATTACGATTAAAATACCAAGATTTACTCCTAAGCATAATTCAATTTCAAAACCATTTACATGTTAATTATAAGAAAACGTTTTAAAGAAATCCTTCATTAATGTCACCATTCGAATCTGGAATTCGCTACCTAACAAAATTAAAGATATTGAAATATTTAAATCTTTTAAAAAGCATATACAAATTTTCCTTAAAAAATATATTTCTGGTAAATGAGGGATAAGATACAAATTTTATAACAGTGAGACTATGCTATATCTCGTTATTAACATAGTACTATAGTAATTTATCTATAGCCTGGAAGCTTATCTTATCAAGCCTGACAGCTTTTTTGCACTAAATCTAAAGAGTTTAGAAGACAAAAAATGTGTTTTCCGCTTACTAATGCCTTAGTAATGAACCACCCTTTGTATTGTAAGGTTTTGCTTAACAACCTAGAAAAGTCATTGTTATATAATTTTTTTCGCAATTTATTGATTGATAGGTATGAATCCTCAAAAACTTTAAAAAATAAGAAACATGTTCATGTTGTCCCTCCTATATTAGATACTTTTCTTTAATTTCCCTGAGGGTTATTGTATACAACCCATTACTGTTCTACAAAATTCAACTTCCTTCTTATTTGAAGAGTTCATCCAATAAATAAAATTTATTATCGGATAAGAAAATTTCAAAAATAATATTTTGAAAAAAATCATTGCTAATTTAACAATTGAGAACTGGAATATCTTGTAATTATATATATAATAACTAGATAATAATAATAATAAAAATAGTAGTTTATTTTAAGCCTTTGTAAATTACAAAAAAGTATAAAAAAACACTTAAGTAAAAAGTAAATTTTGTTTTTCTATATTTCCAAATTGCTATTGTTTAGTTATTGACTATCCAAGTAATTATTTTTCTCTGGATATTTCTACTTTGTTTCCTACAAATTCCTTAAACTTTGTTTTTTTAATTTCAGGCGATAATTTAATTACATAATTCTCTACAGTAATTGATAAAATTGTTCATGATTCTTTTTGTAAATTTCATTTTTTTATATCGCTTTGTTCTAATATGCAGTTTTAATGTAATATCTTCTTTTGATATAATTTTGAAAATGATTTGTATAATTTTAGTTTTTGTAAATAATCCAATGAAAAAAGATTGCAACTTAGTCTAATTTTTTCTTATGTATCTTTTCACAATTAATACATAAACTCCAATTCGACATTCTTTCAAGCTTATTCTTTTATCTTTTATTCAAATTTGTCAACAATCATGACGAATATAAACATTGAGGAATAATATATGATAAGTTTAAAGCAGAAATTACATTTGTTTTGATTTTTACCCCAAAATTAGCCATGCGATTTGTTTAGGGTATACTTTTTTGACACTTGTTGCAATTTGGTCGACATTTGTTGTATAGTGTATTTGTTGCAGCAATTATGAATATTTCTTTTTCTTATTCTTCCTGTCTTGCCGAGTTCTTCTTAGCAATTTTTAGTAGTGCGTAAATGATGCTATAATTTGTCTATTGAAATAGTCACATTTGACTGATAAATGCGATTTTATATTAAATTGTGATTTGAATTTTTGCAAATATTTTTTATTTTTTACGTTTTTGAATGATTTCTGATTAGCATTCAATAAGGGTTGAATACTATAAATGTCGTTCTTATTTTTTTGAATATAATACTAATTTTAAGTCAAAGTCTTATCCTAGTTACTTAAAATTGGCAATTAGTAAAATAAAGATTAATTATACACAAATTTTCAAATTTTTATCCCTGCAATTTGTAAAACAATGCGTATTATTTGGCAGTTAGAGCAATTAAAAAACAAAAGCTTAAAATTTTAATTCCTTAAATTTCCTGATGATGCTAATTATTAGAAAATGTATTTGTGATTGATATTATTTAAATATATTGGTTCAATCAATTGTTAGAAGTCTATTGGGTAATTTTTAAAATTGAATGAAACCCCCTCTCAACTATTTTCTCGTTTTCAGATTCCGTTTTGTACATTGCTATTAAACTTAAACTTCCTGGTATCCATTAAAATTGACAAACAAATTTTGGAAAGTTTTCAAAAATTTTCTACAAGCCTATTATGAAGTTTAGAAATCTTTGGAAATTCAACCATCTGTCCCAATCCAATGATAAATACTTGTGCTAAAAATTTTTACTTCTGAAATATTTAAAAGTATTAACTATTTATCAATTAAAATTTCAATTTTCCAAAAAATATGCAGGCAACACTTTATACTTAATGTTCACATAATGAGGAGTCCTAAGACTCATGTGAGAAACAGTGAGAAACATTAACCATTTCTTCTGCAGATAGACAGCACATGTCCCGTATTTGCGTAAATTCAATGACATTTTTCTAAGTTCCATCAAAAAGATTTGCAATTAGGGCTCAATTTTAATGCTTAAGTGAAAGAGAGGTCGTTCGTGGTGAATGCGGTGATTCTCTCAGATTTTAGATGTCTTCATTAGTTATAAGCACTTAATAGATATTTAGAGATACCATATTGGATTCTAAAAAATGCTCAGTGTTTAAGGTTAATAGTCTAAGCATTTCTTCACAAATTTTAAAAATTCGTTATGATATTCCACTCTAGACCTCTCTCTAACAGTAAAAGTAGGAATTCCAGTTAGGCTATTTTCGCACTTTGATATTTTTGTCGACGCATTTCCTAAATCTACACCTCTACCCACAGAATATTGTACACCTCTGACCCACCACATTGGGCATTTAATTAGAATTCGATTAAATCCTACAAAATGTCCGTAAAATTCTTTTGGACACAGATTTACATAATTTTTAATGCAATGAAAATTTGCCATAAGTCTTCGGCTAATAACAATTTTGATTTATTTTAAGATATGTGGATGGGGTGCAATTTAAAACCCCTCCAATAAAAATAGGATTAACATTCAAAATTTCCGATTGTGATTGAAATTTTAATTTTAATGTATTGCTGAAAATTCAGGCTGCAAGAAATTGAAAATCAACCCAAATTCGGTCCATTTCAGGCCTATTTATATGATCTTTGCAAAAAAAACTCAATGAAAAAGATAAACAATATTTACCTATCTTACAAAACAGACACATGTATTATTTTTATTTGTCATTTTCCATAAAATGTTTTCTTGTCATTCTGGTTGTCCACTTAAACTGTCCGACAATTTAAGTGGGCAATCAGAAATTGAATTTCAAATATTTTTGTTTTTGTTTCTAAAAGCCTTAAGCTTGAAAAATTTGAGAAAAGTTAACTGTGAAACACCTTTTTGTTTGTCAATTAGCTTTGCAATTATTTTGGTCAACTCTCTGTGATATATATCTTACATTACTGATTCCATTGGTACGATTGAGCTGATATTCTTAATGAATATTCGCAATATACACATTCAAATAAGAACAATTTATTTTGAACTTTTAATTTTTATTTTTTCTATCAATTTAATTGCTAAAAGTATCCGTAGTTTGTTGTTGGTAACAACTTGTGTGCCAGAAACATGCTGAGGAATTCTCTGGCAAATGCATCTGTGTCACAGTGTGACATTCAATTTGTGGCTTCGTATGTAGAACCCGCAATTATTACGAATAACAAATCTAGTGGGAGCGGCAAGCTAGTGTGGGCCTGCTATCGCATTTCAATTGACAGCCATCAATTAAGTTTTAGGTACTGAAACGACATTACTATTAATTTACATTTGTGGCTTAAAATAGCAATTACACCTGTCATTCACTCACTTTGCTTTCTTAAGGATTTCGCTACAATCACACAAAGTTTGGCGTATTTTTCTAACAAATGCTTATCACAATTCTCGATTTTAGAGTCTGGTGATTTGCTTTCACAAGACATGATTGACATTTCTATTCTTTATTTCGCTTACACAATAGTAAATTTCTTAAAATAACAACGTTCCCTTTCTCTACATCTATGTCAAACAATTTGCTAAATTTACAATCACATACAACATTAGTAACATACAATATAATAACTTTGATGTTATATGCCAAATTGAAACTAAACTTTTTGAACAAATCTAGGAAGTTACACACAGCAGTTGTTTCAATTGATTTGTATTCTTTGGATCTAAACTATTCGAATTATATAACAATGTGTCTGAGCATTCTGTATCATAATGTATCGCTGTTATTGTAGCAGACCATTATCGAAGAATGCAACATCTCTGTTTCCATCAAAATCTAAAATCTTTGTATAAAAAGCTTTCTACCGCCAGCTTATTGGTTCTTGGACCAAAGTATCGCAATTTGAAACACAGAAAACCTGTGAATAATTGCTATAACTAAAATGTATTCATTCATATCGAATCCAATGAATTTGTAACGAATGACTTTTGTTTAGATATAGCTAATGACCAATGAAATATGTGTAAAAATATATTTCTGTACTTTAACACAGAAGGAATAGGGTTTCTATTCACTTTTAGATAATGAATGCCATCAATTCATTTTCCCATAAGTACAATTCATCTGTATGTCATGATTGGGATAATTTCTTCTAAAGTAGCTAAATAAAATCAATAATGAATTAAGAAACAATATAGCAGATTATATTATATATATATATATACATAATATTGTAGAATATTTATGTATATTTTGTATATATATATATATATATATATTTATATATATACATGTATATATAATTGCATGATTTTATGGAAAATACTTTCTTCAAACTAGAATTGTTTTGCTCTAACTTTGTGGGAACGTGTTGTTGATCAATACACAGAAACTCTATCTACTTAGATCAACTCGAATCATAAAATAAGGTTGCTATTGTTATCATTACTACAAGATAAGCTATATTACTTGGGTAAATTTTAAATATTGTACATAATGTCTTTTAGAATTGATTCTCAAACATCTGCAATTCAATGCTATAAATTATGAATGTCTCTTATAATAATAAGTTGAACATCTCCATTTCAAATACTAAGCCTAAGACAAATATAGATTGATGTTGACTCCTTGAAAAACCGGGTGAAATCATTTATATTTAAACCGACAAGGCAGTGTGTTTGAAAAAACGTGCTAAATCGAGTACTTCTGATATATAACAACATTGTGGTCATTGAAGGTTTTATAAGGGAAGAATAATGTAAAATACAGAAAGGTAAATTAATCGCAAACATTAAATTAATATTAGAAACTGTTAAGTAAAAACACTTGTTTAAATTTAGCCCTTGTGTCATCATTTTATACTAACATTTAACTTTGTGCATAGATTTCATTACTTGTACAAGTTTTTAGATATAGGAATAAAAATTGAAAAAGAATTTTATTTCTGCCCTTATAAAGCAGTAATACACTATGAAGAAGCAAAGAAATATTATCAAAACACTAATGGGCCAGTCAAAAATGCTTAAATTTGAACAAATGTATCATTTGAAAATTTGCTAAATATAAATTTCGTTTGCCCAGTTAGTATGTAGAAAAAATTGAATTACATGAGTGTTCTTAGCCTAGATGTAGTTTGCTTAGATACTTGCAAAAGTATAAAAGTGTTTTATCCTAGTAAGCAAAAAGAATGCAGATGACTCTTTTCAAATTTCAGTAAGACAATGGCTAAATAATTTTTTAACGAAAAACATTGCAAAATTACATTAAAATTGTAGACACATGAAATGCAATATTATTTTCACTATTTCAAAAAATGGCGAATTATCTATTGATAAATGTGGCATTCTATGACTATAATATACCTACTTTCAACAGTGATTATTGTCTTCATCAAAATCGACAGAATGAAATTAATAGTTTAGGAAAGGTTTATAATAGGGGTACAGAAATGTATTCGTTTTATAAATTTTGATATTTTACGTTTTACATTTTGAGTATTGTAAATGACAGTATATCGCAATGAAAAAATTGCTTAATTTTGCAATATTGAAATTTCCAGGTATTTCCTTTGTTTGGAAAATAGTTTATCCGCATTGTATAAATTTAACACGATATTTGTCAAGCGAACATTTTTATTTAATTTGGTGAGGTGCGAGACTTCTTTTCATTAGGAAATTAAATGATGCGAAACAGCGTAATTGATTCGTCGGTCATTTTAATTATCTGCCGAAATAAAACATACAAAGTCGATGAAAATTGTTTCTAAGGTGAACTTTTGTCATGGGCTATCAAAGCGTCCGTTCAAGGCTGCTAATTCATTAGGGTTGCTACATCTAATTTAGTTGATCAAAAACCTCACCCAACGGTGTCCCGTTTGACTCCCATTGTTTATTCCACGGCCATGTAATTAGCTTGCCTAATCAACTGTTCGCCATTAACACTGTGAATTTGTAGCGGTCCTGCTGTTTTGGCACAAAGGAAATCCTCGGGGCTCCATTCGTCGAATTAGTTAGCCTTAACGAGCGCTGCTTGTTGTACGCAGTTGGGGGTTGATTGTCGACACAGAGCGTTCACTTCGCGTTAGGGGGTGGTTGGGAAGATTCACTTCGCACTAAGCTTTAAAATTTCACAGACCACCTTCCGCACACTTCATTTGATTACCATACTCCGCCTTTTTACTTATAGATATTAGTCAATACCTGTATATAATCTAATAAACCATCTGGCTAATAGTATAACCTTATCCCATTTACAAGCATGATCTACCTTAAGTTGATTTTAGATGTAAGCTTACAATCAAAGTTTCCACCAACATTTTAAAAAATATTCATTGTTTAATCTCCAAAATTTTGTATTATCATCAATTAATCTTTTATATGATAATTGCTAAGCAGAGTATGCATTCTATTAGCTTGATAAGAAGTATAATCGAGACTTTATCTCCAACAATCTACACCGGGTTTAACTTAAATCCCAGTAATCATGCTCCCAAAGCTACAGTCTATTACTTCTTTATTCTAACCGTTAAGATTCACTTGGATACAACTTATTAAACTTGATTAACTATAATTTTATCAATACTGGATTTTAAAGCGAATTTCAAGTTATTAATACCCCATGTTGGCTGAAATCTGAGATGACAATTTATACTAGTTCAATAAATAAATGCATATAATTTTAATAATTATTGTGAATAAACACTTTGTTAGTGAGAAATATTTTTCAGTTAATCATAATTAGTTTATTTGTCAGTTGATAACGAGCGCCATGAGGGACAAAATATAAATTATAACCCTAATATAAGCGCAACTAACCTCAGTGACTAACTTAAGTTTTCAAATTAGATTCTACCACCATACACATTTCTGATAATATGGTGTAAGCAAAAGAGTATAATTCTATAATTCTACTATTATAAATCACATACTTTCACGATTTAATTCTTAATATTAATGCGTATAAGAAAATATTTTAAGAAATTGCACACTTAATCATATTTTAGCTAAGATGTATTATAAATGGTATTGTTGGCAGAACTTCTTTATGTAATCTTCTTACATTTTGAATACACTTCGCCCATCTTCTTTTGTATTTCAAAGTTATTATATAATAATCGAATAGAATTTTATTGTTATATTTTTTGTTTCCTTAAAATTTCGGAGAAAATCTAAAAGTTGGAAATTTTTTTCTTTTCAACTGTTAAAAAAATTAGTCGGTTATTCAACGATATCAAACAAAGTATTGAATTTTTTGCAAATAATTTGTAAATACACATTTAAGTGAATGGCATTTAGCCGTAAGTTGGCAAAGGCTATCCGTGTTTATTGTTGCCAGAATATTTAAGCCAATGAAAATTAATGGTCAGTCTCAAATAGTTGGATTCCAAATAGAAGAGGCATTTTCCAATATTATGCCCTAAAAACAAAACTAAATCTATGTGAAATTTTAAACCCACATTGAAGATAGGCACAATAATCATTGAAAATTTCCAAGAATTGACAAGAACTTTAACGTTTAAGTTGTTCGTATTTCTATGGGATATATCCTGATATAAACAGTAAAATATTTCTTATGAAAAGCGATAACTATGTCAATTGTTAAATGCCTAACTAAATTTAAATTTAAAATACCCCTTGCAAACTTTAAAAAAAAACAAATATATCAATGAAAAATACGTGCTAAATATGTTTTTAAGTGCCAGCAAAATGTTAGCGTTACTTATTGGAATTCAAATGCTATTTTAGTATTTTTTGAAGTATTATGAAAACAAATTTTGTTTTATCATAATTAATTAGTAGAAAGAGAGGATATTAAGTATTTTTAATTTGTGACTGGGTGCCTCTTGAAGCATGTCATTGTGGATGATTATTTTGCAATCAGTTAGTGTTGATTATTGGATAATCAAAAGTCCGTCAATCGCGGCGTCGCACAGCGATTCTCCACAAGAAACTGGCTCCAAGCGATGCAGCTGACCGCGGTAGAGGCGCTGCTAATTTATTATTTTTCCACGGGGGTCATCTACATGTTTGCATTGACTCAAAATTTTTGTGACTGTTTTTCTCGGGACAATTCATTTTCACACATACTTTGTGTTTAATTCAAAAAATATATTAGCAAATATTGATTGACCAGCTGTTAGCATTAATATTGACTCATTTTTTATGGTAAGCAGTACCATTATATCTTAAGTCAGAATGATCAGAAGCATTGATATTTAAGCAATTTGTAATCTAAATGCGTATTTTAATTATTGCTAAATTGGTTACATGGCCGTAAAAGTTATATTTGCATTTTCTGAACGTCTAAGCAAAGACATCATAATCAAAATCAAAATGAGGTGTTTCGAAACGTGACCTACACAAAGCAGCCTACCCTATTTTCTAAAAATGATTGTAATTTTTTTAGATCAAAGGACTACTAATGTATGTAAATTTTTAACTAAATATTTTTTAGATTTAAATCAAATTTGGATTTCGACATACTATTCGAATCAATATGAAACTCTTAACGTATTTAGATTTTAATGAAATGAAGATAGATTTCTTAAGGGATTACATTTGAATGCCAAATAAATTTATCATCAGCCTCCTCGAATGATTAAGAATGACTGTATGCCTCCCTTAGCCGAATACATGCGTCAATCAGTTGGCATTTTTAGATTGACTGGAATTTGAAATTAATTTTAGTTAATTAATAGTAACTACTTTCTTAATGCGACCAGTTAGTCCTGCCAATTATTTGTCATTTTGATCACCAGGAATGGTATAAAATATTGATGTTAATAAAATTTACAACGAAGTGAAAAAATTTCGAGTTTCACAAGAAATACGAATGCATGAGCAGAGCAATTGCGTTTTTTAGGAGCTTAAGGGGAATTCCACTCTTAGCGTTCTTGAAAGATTTCTAAGAGCTTGAAAATTGTATTTCTGGTCAACCAAAGTTCGAATATGTTTTAAAAAGATAAATTTTTTGTATCGATCTTTGAATATCGTCATAAGTCTTCTAAACTTGCAAATTTGAGCTTCATAGTAGTGCCATTTTATATAAGTAAGTTTTTTAAATAGTTTTTCTATGTATAATTTCAAGATTAGTCTGTTAAATTTACTCTTAAATTAATTTCTGATGCTAGAAATTGGTTTTGTACTTTCTAAAATATTTCGAGAATTTTCAAATATCGATGCTAAATCATTGGAAACAAATGTAAGCTTCTGAAGTTTTAGCACTTTATTTCTATATAGCTTCAAAACAATAACTTTTAATGATTTGATGAAAATATAACACTATCTAAACATCTGGAATTAGGAGTGATATTTTACAGAATACTGCGGATATTGTGCTGTAGTCAAATTTATTTTAAAATAGAAAAAATTGATAAAGTTATTCAATATTCATATTCTTTCATGTTTGCCTATAGCTAAATGCAAACTGCGTGATATTTTTTATCTAACTGCTGCAGTTGAAATAGAAAACTGAAGCTATTTAAAAATACGAAAAAGAATAAAAATGTAAATTTTGCATCCAATAACTTTGAAATCATCATCTTGTGTATGCCAAAAGCTTGCATTTTTTGTGCTGAACAAACCATCGTTGACAACTATAGCGAGGTATATAAATGTTGTATTAGAAAATTGAGCTCGTAAATGTATAGAAATGCATGTATCTATTGCGGCAAGTAGGTTGGTTAAACTCAAAACGACAAAGGGTCGATTTGGGTCAGGTCTTGAGAGAGGTGAATGGATATGGTTGGTTACAGTGCCTTACGTTTTCCAAAAACTTCGTAGCATTTATTCAATTAACAATATTGATTTCTTAATGAGATTAATTAGTTTCATTCAATGCGAAGCTTATTTTCTAAAATGTTGCATACCAAAGAATAGTCAACTGAATTTAATACTACTAAAATACCATAATTGTCATCTGCAGAGGTTCAACAAAATGTGACTCTGTGACCCATGCGATCCGGATAGGACTTGACACGGTAAAATCAAAAAATAAATGACCCGGTGATCCGTTGGGACCCAAATTCCTAAAATTTTGATTAAAAGGTTTTTCTAACAGCATGCTTGCACATACATTGAACTGAAGCAGAACATCTTGCCCGTCTTCACACACATTCAAAGGTCCGGCCTCTTTGTAAAGATGGAAATTCTTTCTAAGCTAAAGTTTTTTTGTTCTTGTATATTTCATAATTTAGGATGTAAAATAAAAAAAATCCTAATACTTTTTTAGGAAGCAAGAATTACAGCAAATCTAAAAGTATTGTATTAAGTTTATTAATGTATCTCCATTTTTTCTAGCAAAAAAGTCGATTTGGATTTAGATCAGAATTGCAAAACTTAGTACTAACAAATTACAGAGAGACAATACAAAAATTAACTAAAAAGACTATTTAGGCTACACGTGTGATTTGCGTAATTCAAAGCTTACATAATAATGAACCTGACTTCCGATCAGCCTTTTTCGGTACAATTAGTTTTTTCGCTTATATATTAAGTGTAACCCGGTTTTCTGTATACTTATGGGGCTTGACTGTAATTTAAGATGATGACGTGTACATAGCATCACCCGAGGCGAGGTATATTGTGACTATGTATATTCTGAAAAATACTAGATTTTTAACAAAGAGTGCCACTTTTGAGAAATTTGTATTATGTTTATTTAAAACTTACATGAAAATTAATATTTTGAAATAAACATGTATCCCAACTGATAATTTATTGTAACGAAGTTACTGAAGCTGGGTTGCTTCGTTCCTTGAATATTTGGATATTAGTAATAGCTTCTTAGTAAAAACTAAAAGTGAAAAAGTTCTCTTCCAAAATTTCTGAAACACTTTTATACAAACTGAAAATTTCTCTCACCATGAAGCTTTGAAGAATAGAACGATCGACCCACTGCCATCCCTGTTTTTAATTTACATGACAAATCTTATTTCCCGCAATTACTCATGTCACCCCACTAACAGTATCATAATCAGGCCTGGGAACCTGTCAAAATTTTAGACCCGACAAAAAACTTCTTCTTACATTTTACCCGAGTGCACCAAAACAAATAAATATATATATATATGTTCACATATAACTAGCGAGAGAGTAGTGGGAAAATTAATTTGTTGCTGTTCTAATTTTTGTCATGCGACGAAACAGTTACATGTAACACACCGTTCAATTGTTCAATGTAAACAGCAATTAATGTCAACGTTATTGATTAGACTGACATGAAATGATTTAAAGAAAAAACGACCCCAACTCGACAATAAGTTAAGTCAACCCTACTCACGGGTTGGGTCGACCCGTTTACACCTCTGATCATAATATATTTTAAATAGGTTTTTCAAAGCATCGGTCAGCACAGGTCGGCCGTTGACCTTCAGTTTCTATCACAAGTTTTTTCCTCTTTTCTTAATATCATTTCGTAAGTATTTTTTGATAAAGTTAACTGCATGGCTCTTGCAATCATTAGTTATCGAAATGAAATTTAGTTCTACATGAAAGAGTTTTCAATGATTCAATTGAAATTGATAATAATATAGGCATTAACGAAGACTTACAGAAATCGAACATGGTCACTCCTGAACAATATCTTAGATATGCTAAGAGAACCTAAAAAATATAGATTGGTAAATCAACTGCAATTTGAAAAATTGAAGCCTCAATATTTTACAACTTTTACACGACATCAAAAAATTTGAAATTGGTTAGAGAAATTTAAAAAACTGTTAGGGATCTCGGAATATGTTAAATTCTTATGTTATAACGTGAACATAAATTGATTGCAATGATGTGATGTTTCGAATGACCATTCCACAGGACGCTCTCATTTTAAATAATCAGCTTACTATATAAACCATCATCAAAAACAAATTGGAGTTTGGTTCACAATCACAGATTTTTTCTTGTTACAAACATTTCAACAAAGTTGAAAGAAATCTATTTTAGTTATATTAAAATTAAAATCTTTTTAACTGCTAAACTTTGGTGAGTCACACATTTTTTTTAGCCTTTAATTTTCTGTCAGTTCTATGACTTTGTGCATTTTTTACCTTTACTACTGCTACACTAAGTAAGAATTTGAAGTTGAAGGAATGCAACATGTAATACCTTATAATGTCGCAATGCTCTTAATATAATCACCTTTAAATCGAATGCCATTGATAGCGCTTGCTCAATTAATGACTTTTATATGTTTATGAAAAATTGATGATTTGTTAATATACTAGTTCTGCAAGAGAGTTATATTATTTACCCAGGCCTACCCAACATTCTTAACTAAAACAAACCCACCCAACTTAAATAGAAATTTTTAATATTAGACCCAACCCAACTATCAGTGCGGAATTCTCAAAGATAATTTTTTTGATGTTCATCACCCTCAAATCGTGTATTGGAATCCTAAGCATTTAATTTCCTGAGAAATAAAAATCTTTTTGTGGTGATGACCTATTTTAAAATGAACGATAACCTCATTTTATATATATATTTAGTCAATGCTATAAGCTAACAAATCCTTCCTATTGTTTAGAACACTTAGCTCAACCAAATACGATCCATTAGCCTTTCTTAAATTTACTACATATTACAAGCCAATACCTTAAAATTATGGCCCAATCAATGAGGTTTTCAAACCCACTAGAGCATAATAAAAAACCGTTTACCATTAGTTATATTTTCCACACGATATTTTTGTCTCACAGAGGGTTGATTCAAACTCCTTAATAAAAATTTTTCTATTAAAACAATTTATTCCTTTATTACATGAAGCTATTAGATATGTGGTGACCTAATTATTACACTGATGACATCATCATTTTAATAATTGTTACGAAATGGGATGATTTTTTGAAATTTTGACTTGTTTTAATAGACTAAGTCCTATGATGTTTTATGAGTTAACAAAACCTGTACAAGTTATTCATGGGAATCCTTTTACTTTACAACAGACATAATATGTCCAAATGGCTAAGAAACATAATTTTGAAAATATTGTTGGCAAAAGTCCTATATCACGAAAATGTGCCAGTGAAATTTTTTCAAATTTTGTCAGAATACTTCTCATGTAATAAAAGTAAGAGTCAGGAAAGCACAGAAATATTGGGGTTTTCAAAAAAAATTTAAAGAAGCTTATAGGGCAGGCGATATCAATCCTATTGCAAATATGCTAATAGGTTAACACACCTCAAAACGTATTTAGGTAGAGTCTTAGAAGTGTATGGACATTAAATTTCTTACATTTTAGTAACATACAACAATGATGAATTTTCCACATATGCTAAACAACAAGAAGCATATATCGAGCAATTGTTGTTGCTTTAATAACATATAGTGAAGCCCATTCGTTTATTAATTGATCAAATTTATTTCTGATTGACATGATCTACATTAGAGCTATGTAAGGTTCTTCAAGTTAAGTTATTAGGATTTTGCATTCTATGATCATTAACTTAAGGGCTATGTTATGTACAACAAATTTGTAAACTAGTGCTTTAATGATGAAAGCGTCAATATGGTGCTATTGTAATTGCAAATTCTTTTATAATTATATAAAATTTGTATCAAAATCTGTACAAATTTATTTGAATTATTTTCAAATATGAGAAAAAATTTGCATTCTGTGTTTGGAATTGAAGTATATGCATTGGAACCAAGGGTCGCAATCTGATTATGACTTGGTATTCTCAATTTTTGAAGTTTTAAATAACATTTTTCTATGTTAACGTATTTATAATCATAAAAGTTTTCTATCAAGGAATATGTGTGTATGAATAGAGATTTTGTTAGGAATATAAATAATTGAATGTATCAATCAATTGTGGACCTCTAAGGCCATTTTTGAATGGCTCTTCTCAAACACAGATTGGTCAATTATTATATTAGATTAGGAATTTTTTGTGAAAAATACTATTGGCTTGCATATTCAATAGTGTAACGTTTAAATTTTTATATGATAACTGCAAAAATTTGTTTCAATTACAGTAATAAAATTGCTAAGGCCTTTATTTTAATACAGTTGATTGTAAGCTTTTGCGTTTAGGTGTTTATCTTGATTCAAGGTATTACTGAACCTGCAATTTTTCAATGCTTAAATATAAGTGTTTTTATGGAATAAATTGTTGTCAATGCAAGGGGGAAATTTTTATAACAATAATTTGTTCTTATGGTTGTTTAATGGTATCTAGAATAACCTGTCTCTCAGAAATTTAAGTGAAGTGTGGACAAATCATTTCTTGAGATTTTAAAATAAGTTCCATTCCCTTTAGCTAGATATAGATTAGATGTTTGTTTCCAAAGTCAAAATATGATGAAAAAACCTTTTTAAATGTCATTTGATACCATATGCTAATAAGATGAATTTTTCAGTGTTATGGAAGACTATAACTATTCTTATGAAATAGTAATCATTAAATACTAATCAATTGATTCAGAATTTAATTAGCCAGAACAATAACTAAAAATTCATGAGTTATATTGATCAGTCATTTTAGTTTATTAGCTTGAGAACAATGAAAATTTGGCGCCAGCCTCGCAGACTGCAGTCGAAGGTATTATTGTAATTTTCGGCGACCGCTGGTTCACAAGGCTGATCATTAAATGAATCTCACAATCGGTTCTTTTCAGTGCAACCCCAATACTATGTGATTATCACATTTCAGATTATAACGCTCGGAAGCGCCTGTTCTTAACCTAAACCATGGAGTTTTGGTATATTATAGCCAAACTTCACGCTTGACCTGCCCAGAAAGATTTAAAATTTCTTATGGTTTCTTGAAATAACTTAAGGGCTTATAACTCACAAGTGAATAAGACTATCCAAATTCTGAAAGCACCAAAAGTTAGAGGAGCGTCTCTTTTTCTATTTTTAAGCAGCTAACAGATGCTGTCACATTGAGGCGTCTTCGGCGCCGCAACCTCTAACTTTGGGCACGGCACGCCCCCTAACTATAAAAAAAATGATGAATAGTGAGAATTGAATTTTCAACAAAATATAATGAATATTTTTGGCACTTCAGCCACAGTAAGTAGAAATTTTCAACATTTCATTCTAGCAGGTTCACCAATAGTTCATAACAGACTTGGAGAAAGTTTCTTGAAAATCTGGAAAAAAGTTTGTTCTCTATAATGAACATAGTCAATTTAATGATAAAATGGGCTGGAAAACTATATATGCAGCTATTTACACACACAGTACATTTTGATTTACCTAGAAAAGTATTGTAGCCCATACAAATGGACTACTTCCCAAGCCCTCTTACAAACATTACGTAGCAATCTAATATTTCAATTGAATTAACAATAGAATTCAAATATATAAACGACATGCATGCGAAAATTATCACATTTACTCAAGTAGTGTTCTAAGAATATTTTCAGCTAACTCAGCCGCGACAAGAACGACTGGATAGCATAGCATCATTATAGTGTAATGTCAATATCAAATTCATTGCTTGAATGATTTTATTCGCGGTGTGATGGCAGTGATGATAAAATATTTGCGATGTGGTGCTAATTTTTCGTCGTTACGCAGTGCTCCAATTGGAATGCACACGAAAAGGTTACAAACTGCAGTTGATCGACGAAATTATATGCAATTTTGCCCATCCCTAATAGATATATATATATATATATATATATATATATATCGAATACCTTGGCAAACTCGATAACCTTCTCATCCTTAAAATAATTGTTCATCTAACTCGATCATAACGCGGTTAAAGGCATTTATTTCAGAATTTGTATATGACTAATTATAATGAATTTGAATGATCAACTTAGTATTATAATAAATAGGTTTCACTTTTTAAGACCAATTATAAGATCTTCACGTCACCTAAAATCTTCTTGGAATCTCATTTCGAAATGTAGACACCTGTAACTTCTACTGTGATTTAGGATCACATTACAATTTACATTATCAGTTTCAAATATTTCACTATATATATATATATATATATATATATATATATATATATACAAGAAAAGACAAACAATATAAAAAATTTCATAATGTCCACTTGGGGAGGAAGCATTGCATAAATAAATTCGAAAGCAGAAGTTATCATCAGCACGATTGCAATTGATTTTCTGGAAGGCATAAAAAATTCTATTTCGCAAATCCTCGATGTCTTCTAATCTCACACATTGCGTACACTAACTGTCTTAGGTGCCCCCCCCCAATCCATTAGGTTCCAATCCATTTTACTTTATGAATATTTTTCAACTTGCACTTATCTGCGGCTACATTTTTTATCTCTTCAGTCAGCATTCATCTAGCCTCTTGTTGATTTCTTAGTTCAATTAAATTAATTGACTATGGGTGACCCCTATTGTGGCAACATTATTTATATAATTGTCATAACTAAAAATGCATTTAAATTTTTGTACCCAGTGAACTACAGCTCTGAACTACAATCTCTAGTGGCAGAAATAAATAGATTTTGAACATATTATTTTGTGGTTTTAAAGTAATTACATGGTATCCTTCCTTTAATTTCATAATTTTACTTATTTTATCCGACTTGATTAAATAAACAATTAACATCAAACAAAAGTATTTTAAACTCTCAAACTGCTTATTTTTAATAATTTACAGATTTTTTCATTAATATTTTAATAAAAAATATGTAATAAATTGTGCAACACTAATATATATGTAAAATATCAGTGTTTTTTGAGCCCATATGCGATCATTTTTTTTCCTTGAGACACTTCTTCCCTTCAAGGGTTTGAATCAAGTTGAAGCACTTAGTTGATCTGGAATTTTGTTTGATGGTGGAACTAGTGAGGAATCTAAAGCAAAAGACACTCTTCACCCCAAACCCTCGACAAGAATTGTGAAAACCATGGTTGTATTTTGTGGCCAATTAATTTAAGGACGATTCTAATTGAAATTGGCGTCCTTAGGTCTATTCTGTCATTACTGACTTCCGGCTCATTTTCAACAACTTAATTTTAATATTAGTATATATATATATATATATATATTCGTTCACTTACAATTATTATTCAATAAAACGAATTTTTTCACAAACTAATAAAGTTTAAGAACTTAAAAACGGAAACATTATTTTTCAACACATTGATTATATTTATATAGCATTTACTGAATTTTGTCGATTTCATTGCACTGTTGTGTAAAAGTCGTTCCAGATTTTTTCAAAGATCTCCCTTTACTTTTAGAACCGGATGCATATTTAACAGGAAATATTTAAATTATGTTGTAAGTTAATATGTTGCACTGAGCTTAAACGATCCCAATTGGTACCAATCAAAGAAGGTATTCTTGCTCAAAATACTAATTTAACTAAATTAATCTACTAGAAAAATTATCAATATACTTACACCCAATTAGTTAGTGTGCGTGTAAATTCAACGAAATCAGTCCGCAGGTGCCAACCGGTTCCCACTCGAACTGTGATACCCTTTTAAATTTTAATTTCTTAAAAGCTTTAAGTTATTGCATTCAGCTTTCGTTCAGCATTTGTTCAGAATAGCAAATCCAATAATAGAGCAATTTAGGTAGACAACTCCTCCATTGTTTGATTTGTCCCAAGTTGATCTAATAATATTCCAATTTTACACATATTTTAGAACATCAAATTATTTTTTAGGACCCTCAATAAACCATTGCTTCAAATACGCTTGATAATATAGTTTTATAAATTCCCCATGTAAATTGTCACATTTAATTATTTTATAACTTCGTGCAAAGTTATTTATCACTGGGAAGATAATTTAGCAAATACCACTGGATTCAAACTAATCCGTGATTATAAGCACTGCAAATTCGTTTTCAATCGACCAATTTGAGTGCGATTAAAGATATATATTGAAATATGATTCAAGCGTTATTAACAACAATTTCTGATATGAAAATTATTCTGTTTTTCCATGTTTTATTATCGCAAACAATATTATATGTATCACAATGACTAAACCGCCCTATAATTAGAAAACGTGTGCTTGGTTAACAAATCTTAATGAATTTTAAACCTTAATAACCAAATTTCTACCCGCTTTGAAGTAACATTGCTGCTGTTCAACCAATATTGAAGTTGTTCTTTGTGACGTCCCTTTCCATTGTTATATTTAATTTGGCTCAAGAAGAACTATGCTGCAATTTTTAACCTATATTACTTGATAATAATTAGTTTTAGAGAATCTCTAATAATATGTGTATTGTTTTTGAGCTTGTTTATGAATTTATGTATTTACGCCACCTTTATCTTCACAAAGGTCATACTGCCGTAATCAGCTATAAAGTATAAGATTTTTAATGACTCCATGTTAAAATTTTACATTATCAGACTTCTTATAGATCAAGGTTTTATATCACCCTATTTCCAGCACAAACAGTCACTTGGCCCTTCACATGACACTTTCATGCGAGGGTTATGTTAAGTTCCATTTTTTTGCATTATGCTGTCATGTTTCCACTTGTACCTAAAACTTTGAAAAAGTTGAATACATTGGCCCAATATTCATATGGAACCAGAAAGGCTGAAAAACCTGCATTTTATATTTCAAATATTTGATTTTGATGAACTGGGGTTTGAAGTGGGTTCTATTAGTGGCCATTTTGCCGAAGTTGTTTTAATGGCATTGACTCTTGCAGTTTAGGGATATTATAAACTCCCTAGAGTATGCTAGATTGTTTTTAATGGGAATATAGTGAAAATGCCGATGTATACCACGTGAACCCACATCCACGTGCACAGCATGCAGCAAACCATTGACGTGTACAGAACAATTGGCGGCTAGCGGGGTGGCCTTGTTCTTGTCTACCTATTTATTATACCAAGTTCATCCTTGGCACGAGACTGTTAGTCTTGGATATTTTGGCACCCTAGCGTGTAGCCTAAGGCCAGTGGACAGCCGCTTTAGTATTTTTGGCTGAGAGAGTTGTCACTGCGCTGCCCATCAATTGCGTGTTCCTTGCTCCTCTTGGCGTTTCTCTTCTGAGGAACTGCTTAGTTAAATCGCCCTCAAGTTGCGATAAATGTCCATCTACTTGTAAAAACAAGTGTGAAATCAATCAAAGTGACGATTGATGTTAATTGATCCGGGATTGCTTTACTCTAATTGCTTGTCACCTTTTTAATTGCTAATTGAAGATTTTTACGCGCTACTTGTCAGACCATCACTAAAAAGTTTTAAGGATTATTTCTTTTAGGGTATTAACTTCTGCCCAATAACTTTTCTAAATCATCCAATCATCCGCCTTTTAGATAGCCGGTGTTTTCTTAGGGATTTTTAAATTAGTCTGTCATCATTATTCATAGTTGTTTTTACTATAAATTACAAGGTACATATTTCTGACATCTTTTTCTGGCATAAGGTTAAATGAAACTTATACATTAATACATTTTTAATGCGCAATGATTCATTTACAAAAATGTATAGAGAATTTAAGAATGAGAAAAGAAAATCTTAAATCTTCATTACAATAACCTAACTATTGTTATGATTTTTTTGCAGATGTATCTGTGACCCCAATGCCATACAAGCAAAAGACCACCATGACGACTAGATATTTTTAAAATTCTAAAAAAACTAAATCTAAAAATAATTTTTTAATATTTTTTTGCTTTGATATGTATCTATAGGAAAACAGTTTATTTCATTTAATTTTTCACTTGAAGTGTTTTTAAGTAGCACTTTTCAACACACTTAATTTTGAAAATTTAAATTATAATTATATCGTATTTAGTGAAAGAATATAATCAATTATTTATGGCTTTATCCTTTTTCTCACTCAATTTAATTGCTTTAGAAAACTATCAATAAATATAAGAAATTGACGTTCTTAAAGTTTAATGAATTGCAATGGAATTTTGTGGCAATGAAATGTGAGTTTGTCTCTCATTAATTCAGCAACAAAACCCAATTTAATATTTCATTCAGTACACAGGATGATGATTGAAGTTATGAATAACAAAGAAATGATAGAATACACTGTTATTAGAAATCTTATTGGAGAAAGAGATCTTAGAGCATTTGAATTACCTACACGAGAATTGATGACATATGTTAGACTTTGTTTATATAGATTTTGCTATTGTCAATATTTCAAATGGAATTTTTAAAAAAACACAAGCAGTCAACTGTACACTACTGCAGGTTGTCCAAAGCCGGTAATTTTCCCTATTTTTTATCGACATATTCCAAAAGTGTACAAGTGATTGTGGATTATTTAATAAAAATATTGTAATCTAGTTAGACAATATAAGCCTTCTGTTTTCACTTAAAAAACTGAAAGATGGCAGCAAAACTAATAATTTTAGAGAACAATTAGGTGTTACTATAGGAATTTAAGAAAACCGTCAACTCTATGTACTCCAATTCCGATACTATATATATATATATATATATATATATATATATATATATATATATATT
>CABFPE010000030.1:267109-281353 GCA_900660155.1 Hofstenia miamia | reverse complement strand
GCATATATATATATATATATATATATATATATACAACTTATTTATGTATATTGTCATTTCACTCATTTATTATTGATGTTTATATTCTATTTAATGTAAATAAATTCACGAATTTGGAAATATAGAGTTTTTTGTTTATTAGGTTACTGTTACCAATTGCATAGATTATATTAGATTTTGCAAGCTGTTGCATACTTTGTAATATATTCATTACTACATTGGATTGCAATAAACTTTGGCTTAAATATCAATTATGCAGTGCACTAGAATTCTGCAATATTCTTCCACTGAAATATTTCTAAATCTAAACGAAAAAATTTTCAACAACTTTTTAGTTTGACCCTTCCTTTGAAAATCCTTGAGGCAGAGTAGTAAGTTAACTATTTTAATTGGTAGGGTAAATGAATGAAAAATTAGTTTTATTAGTCTCCGTTTTTCATTATTTTTAAAAGATTTCAACATTGAACTATATTTTTCTTTATTTCAAATATTTACAATAAGTGTAAAATTTTACGTTACCCAATGCCTTATACTTGATCACAATGAATTCAAAATAAGACATAGAGAAAATTTTAATTTATGAAATTCTTTTTACGAATAACATAAATTATGTGGCATTTAAGACTGTAAAATGTTTTAATGATTATTTAAAAAGCATGAATTAAAATATGGCTTTTGTATTAGATATTTTACAATCGATTAATAATAAATGGAATTGAATTTAGCAGAAATGAGCTTAATTACATATCATCACAGTGTGTTATCTTATATTATGGCATCATTAAATAGCAAGTATGGCGGCACCCAACAATGATGAGTTTCTTTAACCCATGATATATAAATGAATCCAAATGCAATAAATTTACTTTGTGAAGTAATTATTTTTAACTAATTAATTTTATCATTATTCTTTCTTATTTTTTGACACTTCTGTTTATTTACTAGTAGTGAAATTTCTGTTTTATCATTAATTATAAATATGCCGCATATTAAAATCTATGAAATAAACTTTTATCAATTATCTAAATATTTGGATTTGAATTTTTAAAGTACGCTTATTTATTGTACGTAATTATTTATAGCCAATTGTTAACATATGTCACAATGTAGACACATTTCCCCCCGCCCTTTGCTTTAAGCCGATAGAGGTTAAACAATACTTTGCATCTTTGTAAATTGACTTTACTAAATGAAATTAACACGATTGACAATATTTGAAAAATATAATAAACTAAGATAAAATTCATATTTTCTAAGTTTCTATATAAATATTTACATACATGTATAGCAATTAGATATATTTTTGGTGTTTGTTATTAAAAGATCTTACCATTTGTGAGAATTGCGAAGTTACTATCCAAATTTCCTTTAGCGTGCATTCCCTGTAAAGCAACTTACAATTATGCAGCTGTAGCTGCCCGCGTAGCTCACCATGCGTGCCTTCATGCTCAGACTGCTTAGCAGAAGAAGCCTATTGTGGCTTGGCTGTTGAGGCAGCAGGCCTGTTGTGCTAGTGTCCCGTCGCTTTCTTTTCAACAGCGTGATTTTATTATGTACGGCGAGTTTACAAAAAGCATATGGAGAAAAATACGTAAACACAACACTGGAGATCTATTGCATTAACTGTTAATTAAAAATTGTTATATCACAACAGGGAAATTTATAATTTAGTACGTGGGGTTCCCTTTTATTTACCATTCTTTAATGTATCTCTCTATTTCCTATTTCCTCATTGCTTTGAGAGGAATTGAAGAAAATCGTCTGCTTTACTATGGAATCACATTTTGTTTATATTCGTTATAGTTTATACTTTTTGTTGCCCACATCAATTTATTGCATATACTCTGACAAAATTGATGTAGGAATATTGAAATTGTTAACAATATTTTTAGATTTATTTTAACAATACATACTAATTTTGCAGAAGCAAATGTGTAGTTTTATTTTTTTTATAGTAGATATTGTTCTATCGTTCTAATAAAATCTTGAAATATTTAGATTTTTAAAGAACCACGTCGATTGGACAGTTATCAGAGACAATCGGAATTAAATATGTATTGGAACCTAACATTACGCATGTGGTATCACTCAAATCTATTAGTTCAGTAATTTTAAAAAGTTCTTAAAAGAATTTTTGAATTTTACATGATGATGATGTTGCAAATTATTAAATTAAAAAACTGTAATTTATTTTTGCAGAATATAATGATTAACAGTGTACGGAACCAGTTATATTTGGTCCGTGTTCCATCCAATCCTTGTTCTCAAAGTTATTTTCGTTTCCGATCCCGAAAAGTTAATATTTTTGTCAGTTTCCCTGTTTGGTCCCTGTAGTCATTAACGTCTTTAATTTTGCTGTCACATATCAAGTTAAACAAAGTTTAATTGATACAATAAAACATACAATGCAACTAAATATAGCCAAGGAAAATATTTGGTGAAATTAATATTAAGCTTATTATTTTAAGCAAATTGAATATACTAGGGTAAGTAAGAATTTGCACATATAGTTATCTGCTCCCGGTCCCAACCCGTATCTGGTTCCAGTCATTGTGGGATCAGATACGAGACCAGAACAAGGTACCGGTCCCGCACATCTCTAATAATGATTTATTGTTTTTGATGCTAAATTTTTAGTTATTTCAATATGTTTGGTATGTTTGTGTGAAGTGGGTTTGTGAAATTGTGCTTTCGTTTGTAACAACAGCTTAACTGAAAAATATTCTCTTTTCTCAGACATTGTGGATGATTGTCAGATCCAATAATTTTAAGAGCTTTATTTTTGACCACTTATGATTTTTGATGAGTTCACAAAAACAGACGAAAACTCAATTGTTGGAAAGCTTAAGTTTACATAAAAACCTGAATAGTTATTTGTTTTATTAACTTTTTTATGATAATTCTGAAATTTTCGTTTTGCTTTTTTGTAATTGCTTTGATTCGTTTTTTGATACATATTTATTCTGGCTTTTTTCAAAGTTTAGGGTGCATAATTGTTAAAATTTCTGACTTACATTAAATAGTCTCTGATAGTGTAAGGTCCATCAATATTATAATATTTGCCTTGTAAAAGTTTTAACCGTAAATGCTTGAATCAATGACAGAGTCGAAAACTGTCAGTATTCGTAGATTTAATGCAATAACTTGTATAAACTAATCGGTGATTTACATGTGTTGATGTGTGTATGTTTTTAATACTCGGCATCTCTCAATTAATTGTACCTAAGTTTATTGACATCTCAATTGTAAGGGCTGACAATTAGAGACGATGTCAAAATTTTAATAAGTGGACTCGTTATCGATTCAAATAGACAAGTTGTTAATAACTACTAACATAAGTTTTGCGCTTCGCTCTCGCGTCAATTTGGTCGATTGACTGACGAACAACGGGATAGCATACTGCGTTCAAACAGCCCCCAATGCCAACATTTATGTAGCTGCTTTAGTTCACAGTATTATTTTTACACTTTCCATTTATATTACCTGTTAAATTGTATCTGTTATCTGATTTACACCTGAAATTGTAATTGGACAAGTTATATATATATACGTGTGTGTGTGTAATTTACAGAAATCTTCTAATAAATACAATGATACACCCCTTTCCTCTTCATACACTAGCATAGCATACTAATAAAAAGATTCTAAATATTAACTTATCATTTTATAGGTATTCAATATTGGAGTCGACTTGCAGTTGAAAAATATATTTTGCATTTAATATTTGATTGATCAGTCGCTGTCCCATTTATTTCTTAGTGTTGCAACAGAAGCTTTAGCCATTGCAAGAAATATTGGTGGTTAGAGGTATAGCTATAACTTTTTATTTGGCGGGCTTAGATAATTTCTATCAACAAGTTTAATCAAAAAGTTTTAGACATACATTTTGCTTACTGACTTTGGTTCGGCATTTAATGTGAATATTTAAATTTGAACTGAATTGTTAGGGTCAAGATATTCACTTAACAAACAAAGAAAACAATAATAAATTGAACATTGCAAATTTATTGAACAATTGTTTGATTGTGTGCAAAATGCAATAATCGAATTATTTCATGATTTTCTTGTAGTTATTTTTGTGTTACAATTGTAACTGTGTGTAGATATTCCATAAAATTGACAGTTTACTTTTATTTGGTTCGTATGGGCGATCATACCATAGCTCACAGAAAGAGCCCTAGATATTTGCTTTGTAATCTTTACAACGATTATTTAACTTTGTATTTATTTTCACATCAATTTGAATTAGAAATATTACGCGCTGGATCAATTGTTTTCTGATTACCAAAACCACATGGTTCATGGAGTTGCTTAGTTAGTTTTTTCTTTTAAATGAAATCTAATCCTTTTTACCACATTATCAGTAATGTAATCTCCACCTGCTTAGGCTTCATTGATATATAATATGATCTAGCAATACTTAACTTGCACAGCACTGACTTGCTCAAACACGAATTGCAAAAGTAGGGAAACAATTTTTGGAGTTGATTTACAACCTGATATTGGTTTTCAGCCTTATATTTGCATTTACAAATTTCTAAATGTAGCATAGCAATAATGACGACAAAAATTTTTGAAATCGATGCTCAATTGCGTATATTTTTCAAAAATTCAACTCTATCCGAACCCTATTTCACCTCTGCTACAACCAATTTCTGCAGTAAAGCGGTTTTTCTAATTCAAAATGTATTAATGCTGCCATCTAAAATTCATGTATATACGTATATAAAATGTGTGTATTTTCATATTATACATTGATATATATATATATATATATATATACGTTATTTTTGTGCTGTTTCATATTTTGACACCCTTTGTCAGAAATTTATAACTATTTTTGAAATAAATCGTAGGAAATAGGAGCAGCTTTTGTAGATGTCAAATTTTATTATGCTCGTATATATATGTTTCCAAATTTGTTATTTAAGAATTCTCGGTTTCTAATTTTGAATGCAAATCGTCGCAATGATTTTTGCACAGTACTCTAAATGTCAATGAAGCACTGAAACAATATTTCTTTGAAATTAACCAAATAAGTTTTCACGCCTATGTTTCAATATATAATTCAATTTGTTAGTTTTGCATATTTATTCGGTAATATATTGCGAACAGTGAACTTTTAATGAAAAATGTTGCTAGGAGTTAAACTTGAAGTTTTCAACGCTCATTGGATGAAATTCGATTGGAGCATCTCTCACCATTTATTTTGATGCTTTGCCTCTAATGCTATAAATTATTCTCCAGTATTCTCTGGAGAAGTATTTATTACAATACCTATAGAAATTATCACATTCTGCTGTAAGCATTGCGCATCACATTGTCAAGAAGTATTGCAAATAGATGCAGAAGAAGAGCATGTAATTCATGTCGATAGTAAAATTCAAGAAGTCAATGAGAAACTCAAACTTTTATATTTCATCTCAAATTTAATTGGTGAATATACTGTTTACATTCTTCTGGACATTCTTATAAGAGACTAAGTCTTAAAATTATAATTGATGAGGGTATATACTACTAATTATTCTGAAATAAAACTACAAAAGTTAGAACCCCGAGTATGAAATAGGCACATCCATAGTTAAGACAAAACTTGGAATAGAATCAATTTTATTTGCCCTAAGAAACCTAAAGCATAATTTAAACAAGATATTCGAACTTATTTTAAGTATGAATACACAAAGCTTTAAGGAAAACCACAATTCTAATAATATTGGATATTATTTAATTTTTCGTATTTCTAATTGAAGGTGTTTTATTTAATCCTTAATCCCTTAAAAATTCGAATGCAGAAATTTGAAAAGAATTTACAGCTAAAAATAATATTAAATTAATTGATAAGCGTTGTAAAATACAACATACTATAATACTATTTTTAAAATATATACGTGTATATACATGTATATATATATATATATATAAATGTATAAAACATCAAAAAGATATTATTCAGATTCATGCATATTAAAAGTAACAATGAGATACGTTCAAAAATAGATGGAAAAATTTTTTATGGAGAATTTTTTCATACATACATTGTTGAAATTTACACTATTTATCACTAACGAAGATATTGTTGTATATCTACTATGTATAAATCAATCTGAATAAATAATTAAATATATATATATATATATATATATATATATATATATATATATAATTGACATTATTTTGATCACAATACTTTCGACCATTTCTCAAACTTAAGTATATGTATTTCCTTTTTTTAAACTATGTATAGTGACAGACCATGCATTTTTTACGTATTTTAAAACTGACATCATTCTAATAGCCACTATTATTAATTTTTGTTTCTTAAAATAGCACTTCCATTGCTTGGTTGAGTCCTTGGAAACTAAAAATTGCGTTTGAGTTTCTTCATTGGAATTTGAGAAACAAAACTCAAAGTATATAATTTTCCAACAAAATTTAAAATCTTTCAAAATTTATATTTAAGGAAATGACTTAGTTTACATTCACTTAGTGAAATCGAAACAAATCCGTTAGAGGAAGATATTAGATGTGCAACGAGCTTTGGCTACTCGTTTTTTCTATGCCTAAACATTTTTCAAAAAAAATAGATGTAACGTTAGCCTTATTAGTCACAAAGTGGGTTGATTCCGCCAAATATATACTTTATAAATTTTACCTTTTTGAAAACCTCGATATGTTTAAGGTTTGGTGACTTTTACTGTTATAGTATCAGAAGTATTCTACAAAACTTGAAGTAATTTCATCCTCCCGTTCTTTTGCTATAAGATTTTTGTCAAAAATATTAAAAAATTCTTATGTTATATTGTGTTTTTAGATGAAACTACTGTTTTTGTACGCTATTGCGGCATTTTATGTTTATTGTAAAGTAAAAGACCTCCTATAAAAAATTAAGCAGATTTTTTTAAATCAGAAAGCATCATAAAATTTATTCAAATAAAAAAATTCAAAACTTAAAAAATGCCATATTTTCCTTCTTGCCACATATCCAATGCCCTCATTTTGTAGATGAAAAATTGCTTTATAAAGCAAAAATTTTCATTTAAAAAAATTAACTAGTAAATAAATTTTTATTAGTGGGCTGTATAAAACCCCCTTGTGTGGCAAATAAGGCTAAGTACTTATCAATTGCGCTATAATCATTCACTAATTTCTTTGAATTTATTTATTTATTTGTGTTACATTCAACAGGTTGCTTAGACTATTTACCATAATCTAGTAAATTTTCTAACTAATTTAAGATACTGAATAATGTACCTTGATAATTCTGAAATGCCGGGAAAATATATTTCTAGTTATTGCGAGGTCCACTTGCCAGCCGTATAAGGAAATTTTAGCATGAGCAGTAGCAGTAACTTGAGAAATATCATGTCAAGAAGGTTGTGGTTTTGCGCCCCATATAAACTTTTAAACTTAATGCTCATTGAAACATTGTACAAGATAAACAGAGTTTAATACAGTTGTTTTATTGTTTAAATAAATAGGACTGCTGAAAAAATCTGAAAAAGCTTACTTTGGAATATGACAAGTTGTATACATCAATATGTATTTTTTGACAGACCTAACTGTTGAAACACGCAGTCTGTTCACTTTTTACCAATGGCACGAATAGAAATTATACCTATACAAGACTATATTTCTTTTCTATCAAAACTGCATTCATCAACATATACTCTTCATGTTTCATACCAATTTGACAACAATTTTTTAAAACTGATTGAAATTTATTTCAATAAAACATATTTTAATAGTAGTGCACGTTTACTTAACCTCGTCGCCGGCAGTGTACTCTTTTGAGTACACAAGATAAATAGCTAATCACATAAATAGAAATCATTGTATTGGTACGCAATAAGTTTTACCACTAAATTTAGTAAACGTATGTTATTCTATTTTAGTGCATTCTTGGCTACAACATGTTAAGCATTTTCTATAGAAAATTTTGATTGCACAAAAGTCATGTCAAAATGTTCAAGACAAACAATCAAGATATTATTAATTTCAAGCATTAATATTGCAAGTATATAGAAATACCTATGTAAATATAATGTGATTGGCATTGTATTAAACATATATAAACTTTCTATGTTCAATTGCTAACATGTGGCAGTCTAATAAGTTAAAATATATGTGTACTCAAAAGAGTACATTGACGCTGTATTATGCAAAAAGTTATATAAGACAAAACAAAGATCTACAAATCTTGTGATATTATTTTATGCTTAACTTATCTGAAACACTTATAAAGGGCGCATTTATTCAAAANTATATACATACATACATATATATATAGTAAAGAAAATGAATAGTCTACTGTTTTTAAAATGAACAAAACCGCCTAAATAAGGTATAATTAGAAAACAATGCATATATTAAAAAAATTTCAATAATGTTTATCATTATTTATTTATTTGTTTATCTTATATTAGTCAAAATTTCTCCATCTATTTTTGAACGTATTTCATTATTTTAAAATATTTTTCCAAATAAAAAATGATTAAATGTCTGTAAAGTCAATTGTTGAATCCCTTAAATTTGTTCAGTTCAAATATTTTCGGGTAGATTTCTAAAAATGAACTTTATAGGCGAAATTTGTCTACTGTAATTTGATCTTTGAAAACAGTTTCCCATGTTTGTTTTTTTATTTCATAAGAAGGTTTTACACCACTAAGCAGAATATTATTAAGGAAGAAAATTGATGTGCATTACGCTACACTCATAGTTTGATATGACTTCCAGCAAATCGTATTTGTGCTAATAATTGTCTTACATATATCCTAATTCTGTCTTGTAGCGTTTGTTTTTAAAGTAATTTATTGTTTTATTCCCGACTCTAGCAGATCTCGTAAGTTATCGAACACAGGTGGCATCATACAGTGAATCGAAGATCATTGCTCTAATTTGCCCATAATCTGTCTACTCCCATCTCAAGTCAATATTTTCTGCCACTCACTTTTCTGACATGGTCACAAGTGCTTCCTGGGAAATATTACCATATTTTTAAAACTATAAATGTAATTATTCTAAATTTTCTTAACGAATACACCCTTAATTAGTGTAATTTAACAACAATTATTTCTTCATTAGTTACAATTTCCATTGATAACTTTCTTTAAACAACTCTTATGGTAACTATTGTTTTAGTGATTGAAAAGCAAGTAGATATGGAACTAGCAACTTATTCTCATGAAAGTCTATTCTGAAAGGAAGCGATTGAAATTAGTAAAACAATCTGAAATTTTACTGCTTTTGTAAATGAACATGCAAATTTTTAAATAAATTTTCAGTAAAATTTGCGATTTTACCTTAGATTTTATATTGACAATTGAAAAATACATTGTAAAAGAATGATATATATATGTTAGGGAATTTAATATTCATATTTGTATATTTCTTTCAAAAATTATGTTATTTTCTAAGAACAGAAATAAACAGCACAGTAAATGTGAGTGAAAAACAATCTAGCAAACTAATAAAGAATATTAAGCTATCAGTGCACGGTATGCACGCTTACATTATCAAAGCTTAGAATACTTTTGTTATCCTTCAGGCTTAAAATATCCAAATATGTTGCTCCTAAATTGGTATCTTCCAGTACAAATAATTTGTATTCCATCAATGATGTGCAAACTGAATTATTGTTTTATTCAATTCATGATACAAATGTATATTAGAACAACTTCCTGAAATATATATGCAAATTTTCAGATTTTGCAGCGTGTTGGGAGAATTATATTTACCTTGGATTTTTTTTAGCAAATGGCGAGTTTATAAACAGCAATTTCGCTCAAACAACTAATAGTTATTTGTGTTCTATTAAGTGTATTATTTTAAAATCAATGACCTCAAATAGTTTAGGTTTGTTAAAATAATGTTTTTGCAAGAGTACGCTTTTTATTGAATGTTTTTGTGTAAAATATACTTAAATATTGGCTATTGAAGAACTTGTATTATAGTATTATTGCAGCAGTATAAGAAGATATATATATATATATATATATATATATATATATATGTTATATAAAAATTTTTGTCTCAAATTGATTAAAGCTCATTCGCAAGCTTGCTAAGAGTTTATATATTTAACATTAAAGCTGTAACGGTTCAGAATTATTAATTGTTTCCAACCACAATTTCAAATGAATTGATGAATATGTTAAACTAGATTTTCAATGTCTCTGTTAATAGAAATGTGGAGAATATTTATAAAAAATTTTGTTGATAGTTCACGTTAAGTTTTCGTTTCACTTCCAAATTTTGAGAGCCTTATTTGAAACTGATTGAATAAATCAATTATTATCTACATGTCAGCTGTTATTTTTAGTAGTAATTGAGAAGAAAGTAAAATGGAAAAATCAAACTGATAGTTTTTTTGTGCAGTTGACTGTTTCAAAATAAACTGAAAAATGTACAAATTGAATTATTTATCTGCGACTTTCATTAATTGTATTATGTATTTGAGAATTAGTTTCGAATTGCAAGGGATTACACAAAGAATATCGCCGAGAAAGAAGTTTTTGGCGTATTGCATACACATTGGAAGAAAGGTATAAACCGGTTGAGCAGTTGATTAAAACTTGTTAGAGTACGTTAGTCTGCGAATTAACTTTTGCTTGTCATATAAGACGAATGTCTCTATAAAGCGATCAGCAAGATTTGTTGAGACGTAACATTCATTTGACAAAACCACACATTCGGTAGATAACGCCTTATTTTGAAATATCAAGTGAAAGTTGCCTAAATATTACCTTATTCTTCTAAGCTTAACTAGATACCAACACGTCTAGATAAGCGAACAGGTGTGACCTAATGTTTCAACGCGCGAATTTATTAAGTATTTTACATAAAACCAAGTGGGAAATGTTTGATTTTATTCACGTAACTATTCAGTGGGAAATGTTTTGTACAAGTCAAATTAAATACATTGTATAAACAATACTTGTGACTGCTAAATTAATGCAGAAATATTTACAAAATAGATATAATTAGAAGTAGACATCGCTACTTATAGGCACACAGTTTTTGAAAGTACTGCATTTGTGATTTAAACAAATCGAGGGAATCGCAATTTGTAATTTTCAATTTAAACAATAAGTTATTACATCCCCTGAATTTGTCAGTGTGCACCAGATTTAAAATAATTAATTAATCACTAAGATAGCAAGGATGGTAAAAAGTCTCCTTGATTGTGGTCCATGGGATTAGTTGAGTATCCCGAAGTCTGTTGTGGATAACTGAGTCCTGTTCCGGGGATCTGGAACTGTGAGGCATCGGACTGGCAGACATACCATTCGTTGAGGTTAGTGGAAGGTTGTGATGTTGGTTGTTGGGATATCTGATGATGGTCTGGTACTAACTGTTGTGGAGAACCTATTTCTTGTTTAATTTCTGCTACAGGTGATATCGAGGGGGCTTCTGAATCTGAGGCTTCTTCGTCAATTTCTTTTCCATGGATTTTCATGTGTTTTCGCAAAGATGATGGATGGGTGTATGATTTATCACAGTTACGGTATTTGCAGTTGTAAGGTTTGTCAGAAGTGTGTACATGTGAATGCTTTTTTCTATCTGAGCTGTTTGCAAAACGTCTGTCACAGCCAGGGTAGTCGCATTTGAAAGGCTTTTCTCCTAAATGCATAAGTATTATAATCGGGTTATACTACAATTTTTATAATAATAATTATTTATATTTACAAGTGCTTCACATATTTGAAACTCACGATGCATTGTTTAGCTCTATTTGCTGCAGGTCTACCCTTAAAAATTTCTGAAAAGTGTTAATTTTTTAGTAATTTGTGGAATTTTCATTGATACATTGAGCTATAATTTTCTAAATTTTATTTTTCAGGAAGTAATCATAATTAATTATTTCAATAATTCACATTTATTTAAATATTTGAGTACCATTTTTTATACATGCAGAATTGGAAAAAAAATAAATATTGAGGTTATTTAATGTGTAATTAATACATTACTAAATCAATAAGTCTATTTTCTTTGGGTAACAGATTTTTTGTTTGTTCTCTTCTAAATTACAATACAAAGGTAACCCAAGAGCGCCAAATGAAAGAAAAACATATTTAACAATAAATTAAAGTTAATTATTGTTTTGATTGTGCTCGATTACCAATCAATGTTTTTAGGGCTAAATTGGTTAATTGTCCGTAATTTCACGGTTTAGAACATAATTTACTTACTGAAAGTCATTCACTAAGCCCTTAATAAGTTTCTTAAATTAAGAAATCACATTTTCATCTTGAATGAGGCATATTTGAAAACAATGGAACAATTAAAACTATTATATATATCATTTTAGAAAAACTGATACTAAATTATAGTGTAAATCACAATTTCAACGAACCTAAGAACCATTTAAACGGTACAATAGCTTTTATCAATTTATTTATGATAGCATGCTTTTAAAAAGAAAGTTTGTATGATTCGGTAGATTAGGGAGAAACAAATTTTTAAATATATAATAAAAAATTGAAAAATACCTGTATGAGTTCTTTTGTGTATCTTGAGATTTTCACTTCGTGCGAAAACTTTCCCACAGCCAGGGAATGGACAGGGAAAGGGTTTTTCACCCGTGTGAACTCGAATATGATTGATTAGTTTGTACTTTGCTTTGAAGGGCTTCCCTGCTCTTGTGCATGCTTGCCAATGGCATGTATGCACGCTTTGTTCAGGTCCACCAACATGTTCAACTGTCAAATGTGTTACAAGTTCATGCATTGTTGTGAAAGATTTGTTGCAGGCTTTTTTGGGTTCAGCTTGTTCTTGATCGATCCATAAGCAGGATAAGTCTTGTTTTAGAGGTTGGCGCATGTAACGAAAAAAAGCGCCATGCATTGGATTAAGTTGAGCTGCAAAAGGATCGCGAAATCCTCCAAACTGTTGATCATGTCGTGCCCCATAAAACGAATTCATTGGAAATGTGGCTCCTGGGGTGCATGTTTGTTCACCAAATGAAGAAAAAAGCATCTGTGAGTCAGCTTGTGGTGCAGGGTTAAACATTCCATAATCACTTTGGGAAGATCGCAGAAGAAATTCTCTGGATGTGCCTGTATACGGCATTTGCGAATAACCGGCTGTTTGGAAAGCATTGTTTGAAGAGAATGCATCCATTTGAGGACCAGGGGATATTTTTATTCCCGGATTGACTGCTGAGTCTATGTATGGGGCTAATGAAGATGCTTGATCTGTTTCTACTGTAGATAGCCCGAAGTTTAATTTGCCAAAAGAGCTGTGTGGATCCATATATCTTAAAACATCAACGCTCATGCTACAGTCGCGGAGTACTAATTTTAATTTTGGGTGCGAATATTGCTTGCCTGGCCCGCTTGAGTGCTGTCTATCGAACTTTGACTTGTATTTAAGCGTGAATTATTTCTTGTTGACGCGCTATGACGTCGTGAACATTGTGGTAATTACATTGGCTGAGTAGAACATGATTGACAGACATTCGTTAATAGCTACAATTCGTTAGCCAATCAAATTCATTCTAAGCTTTTATCGAATACAATTTTTAGTGAACGAAAACTCTTTTTTTACAATAAGACAACTCCTAGCAATATAATTCATTTAAAAATTTTAATGCAAACACAATGATTATTAAATTGCATTAGACTTCTAAATATAATTTAATTTCTTAATTTCCACAGTATTTGTATTTACAGAATTTGAATAAAATGACAAAAATGAAGTTGGCATAAATCACTTAATGTTTTTATAAATCAAAATGAACTTAAGTCATCTTACCTCAAATTTTATCACATGTATGCATTGAAAAAGTTTGATAAAGTTGTTTAAATAGGATATGTTAAGATCTATATTTACTAAAATATTAATTATTAAACCACTTCAAAACTTAGATTGAAAAATTTTCCCAACAATTCCCACATCCATCATGAAAAGAATTTTCCAAACCTTGATTATTAATAATATTTCATCATGTTCTTACAAATTTTAATTTCTATGAAATTCTTTTCTACTTTTTTCTATATTTTCCATTCATAAATATTTTAGATTAACTGAATATTTTATTTAATTTTAAAACATTTCAACTAGTTCTTATACTAATACTAATTCTTCATAAAATTTTTTATTTAAAGTGCTAATACGATTATGAACTAAAAGAATAAATTGATTTGTTCTGTAATATACATTCACATCATTTTCTCTTATATAAAATTTACTATAATAACATATATTTTTAATTGGTCATTGGCTTTCGATAACTATATATATATA
>CABFPE010000030.1:220376-248837 GCA_900660155.1 Hofstenia miamia | reverse complement strand
ATATATATATATATAAAGTTTATTTATCAAAATATAAGAAGTACATTGGTCCATCCGTTTTTTAATAATTTTTCACTATATGTACACAAAAGTAATTAATAAATTTCTTAGAATCAATAATGCTTAATATGGAATTTGATGTATTTTTTTGTATATAAGAAGCATATAAACTTAATTTTTGAAGATTTTCAAGAATCTCTCCCATTAATTATTCGTTATTCTGATATCAGAAAAGGCAGTTTTTTACGGTTTTTGCTACGTATGGAATTTTTCATTACCAAATGAATTTCAGTGCTGTAATAAAAAGACCATCTTGTTAAACAAATTTATGCAAAAGTATTTTAATAAGCCAATAGGGGCTAAAGTTTGTTATATTTTTGCTAGAGAACCACTAGCGGTAGATATTGAAATTAATGTGATACCGTTATTTTTACTAAGGAAGATAACGAATTTGCTCCATTTTTAATATTTCATGATGTTTTTCATGCAATTAAGAATGATGCGGGCCCGGTCCTGAAAATGAAATTTTTGCACAACAAGCCTAGAACTACTCAAAATTGTATTAATAAATGAATATTCTTTCTCCTAAATTGCAAATTATATCAATGCATATATTCAATTGACTAATCATACATCAAGAAGTAAATCCATGGCTACAAGAATTGCAATTATCTCAAAAATTGCCTTTAGTAATAGCAAGCGCTAATCATTTATTTACAAAAAATCTTATGGTTTTTGATATTATGAGGCCGGTCTGGGCCTGAGCTTGAAATTTACTAATTGCTTGAAAACACAGCCAGGTTACGACTCTGATTACAGTTGTTTTCCATCTTTGAACATTACTTCCCAGCAGACTTGTCAACGAGGGGAGCCAAGCCGAGCCGAGCTTGAGCACTGTATTGGATATACAACGACCCTTTATTAAGCCAAGCAAATATATAGTTCTACTTTTTAATTTGTTTATGCAGATTTATCTTATTTGTTCATTCAACATACTTTTTTATAATCTTATTTTAAAATGTTGAATAAATAATAGGGAGTGTTACATAAAAAAATTCTGAGAGTGCACTATTTTTAAAAATAATATCGAGCTAAAACGAGCCTCATTGAATGGTTCTCTGAGGCGAACCTAGCCGAGCAGAGCAGAAAATACTCAAAAGTAAAAAGAGCCGAGCTTAAAAAATTCGGCTCGTTGACAAGTCTGCTTCCAACAGCAGGAATATTTTTTTTGAGTAAAATGTGAGGTTCTCCATCAAAAAATCTTGCAGCATAAATACAAATTTTTTTTTATTTTTTACAAGTCTGGTCTTGCTTGGAAAATTTGAAAAAGTTATTTAACTTAATGTATACTTTCGATCATAATACTTTTTGGTGTATCAGACAGAAACATGACAAAATGCAACGGATTCAGTGCCAAATGCACAACAGAAATTTCAAAGTAGTCCGAAAAGACAGAAACCGTATCAAATTGAAAAACATATAAGTTATCGGGTATTGTTATTAGTGCCTACGAAATTTTCAACTCTACTTTACCAAAGAAGCTTCCATAGCATACTATCAAAGAAAGAAAATCATAATAACGGGAAATTATGACAATAATAATGAATGCCTGACTTTGCAGATAAAAATAATTCCAATAACTAAAAACTGAATAGGAATGAGATTTTATGTACATTCTGAAAAACGGAGCTTAGTATTTCGAATAAAAAATTGTGATTGGTATTAAAACCAGTGTTAGTGTGCGCCAAAGTTGTAATCAGACCGGGTTTTGTAAGTGGCGGGCCAGGACGGGCTTGGGCCGTAAAATTAAGATGAAGCGGGCCAGGGCCGTGTCAGATTCCGAAATTTTTTTCACAACTGGCCTAGGATTGTCCAAAATTTTATTAATAAATATACATTCTCTTACATTAAATATTTATCAACTATTATATTCAATTGAATATACATCAAAAAATGAATCCATGGCGACAATAATTACAATTAATTCAGAAATTTTCGTAGTAATAGCAAGCGCACATCAATTTCATTTATACTTTAGGTGTCCCAGTGTAAACTTTAAAATTACTTAGACAATTCACTATGTTTTATTATGCATGTTTGCGAGGGGGGAATGCTGCACATTTTCATTTGATGTACCATAAACATATATTTACTACTAAGACTGCAATACAACCATTAACAATTCAAAAATATTCGTAAAATTTTTTTCCAGCAGTGGACGCATCCTTACTTTAAACCTTTGATACCATCACAAGTTAACTTTATTGCAAAAAGTGCAGTTGATTCAAAAATGCTTTCCTTTTAGTATTTTCAATTACATACTTAATTTTTTTACTTACAAAATCTTATAATGGTTTTGGAAATGACGGGCCCGGGTCGGGACTGGGCCGTAATATTATCAGTTGCAACGGGCCGGGTTGGGATAGGTTTATGGGTTAAAAGACCCAGGCTTGAAAGTACGGCTCGGTTAAAACTCTGGTATGTGCCATTGGGCTAAAATATTTATAATGGGAAATCATCATTTGAGCATAAGCATCAATATTTGCAACACTAAATATAATCATATAAATAGTACATATAATTAGAGTTCAAGCAAATATATTTTTTCAATACTCAGGGCTAGGATTTATATACTTTAAAATATGCACACTAATGAGTAAAAATTTGCGTCAAAATTTCGAAAACATGCTTTAAAATATGTTTAACAACTACATTAAGGAGTGCAATTACCATAGTACACAATCTTATGCCAATAGACGCAGAACTGTTTTGTGGTGTGATAATCAGTCATGCATATTCGTTGTGGTACTTGAATTTGACCCATATGGAGGAAAAACCAATACTTTTGATTTCCATCGAAACTACGTGTAGAGGTGCATTTCTTATCTTATCATATCTCTGTACATAGGAGCATTTAAAGAACAAATGTCAATCGAGTCTATTTTTTTCTCGATAAATTTGTGCAAATGCTCTTATGGATCGTAAATCTGGATTTTTTATAAGAATTGCATCCAATTTTTTTGTAATTCTTCCCCTGTGCTTTTTCTGTGACTTTATCAAGTATCTCAAGGTGATTGAATTTGCGCTATAGCTTCGAGAAGAAAGCTGAAAGATGTTTCAACGCAACCCATTAACTAAATTAAGTTATCTTCCATCAGGTCAATAAGTCTCAAATTTCAGATATATACAGTATATGCGTTTTCAGTTTTGATATGTTGCAGGAACTGATAAAATTCATTAAAACATTTGGCACCTGCCTTATTTACGACTGAAATACGATGAAATATGCGTTTAAAAGAATTGCGATTTCGACCAAATATGCATAAAAATATGATATGCTTCAATATTAATGTAGTTCCTCTTTCTTTGATTGCTGCAATAAGCTTTCTTCATTGAATTTTTACATGATATTCAGAATCCGCAGTCACAGGATTCCCGTCATTGTCTTCAAAAGATGGGCCCAACATCTATTATTGTTATCTTTGAGACTACCATTGTTCTTGTATTATCTTTGAGACGTCTGATAGCGCTTACACTAGGAAATTGTCTGTTGGGTCACTCTTTTCTAAAAATGCGTGGGGAAAGAACCACAGAATTAGTAGTGAAGTAAAGCTCGACTATCTTGGTCCTATCCTGGATTGAAATGCAATCAATTATTCCCTTAAAAATTCTAATACGCTTTTCTTAATTTCTATCCGAAAAAGAATATTAATTTACAAATTATAACAAGTCACAAATTTTTTTTTGCTTTATACCAAGATTTGATTATATTTGAACTAAAATTGAACCAGGTATCAGATTGTTTCTTGCATTGCTCAGCTACAAAGACTATGAATTACTATTTAAAAACTTTTTATGTTTTTTGTGAAAATAGGCGATTTAAACAAACTAACATCAGCTAATGCAAGTATGTAATCGATGTCTTTCATGCAAATTGAATTTCAGGTTTTCGACAAATTGTTCACAAATTTAAAGAAAGATAAATGCTAGCTAGATTTGGGCTTAATGAATTTCCAATTTCTTTCTGCAGGTAAAAGTCTCTATTAAATTCTGTTAGTGTATTAGTAGTTAATAAACGATTTTCTTTGTTCGTAGTCTAAGTCCTATCTTGCCTGCTGATCTTCAATATTTTTATTGCGACATCCATTGATTTCTCTAGAGGGACATTTGTATATAAACTTATTGTCTTGTTTGGTTGGTAGATATTTTCATTCTATAAAATCTCAAATCTTCCAAATTTCTCTCCGAATGGATATTTGCAGTACTTTTTCTAAAGGAGATGTGTCCATTAAATAATAATTCCGGAATGATTTGAGATAAATTTAGAAAATTTGAGACTTTACAGAATGAAAAAAAGTACCAAACGTCATGCTTCGTTACATTCTCAGAAATTATTTGATTGGACAAGTTTAGTAAAAATTGCATTAAATATATCAAATATTTTTTTTATCAAGAACCCGCAATTGTTGCAATGGTGAGTGTGATTTATGGGCCTCGGCCACGTTTCTTAGTGATATAGCTTTCAAATAAAAAATGTTCTTTTTTGAATTAAATAAAATGTGTATTCACTTTTCATTATGGCAAGATAAATAAATACATTAACTAATATAAGTGCTAACACGGTTTTGAATAGATAATGAACTATCAAGCATATTAACACCAATAAAATATTTTTCAAAATTAAGCCCAGCAATTAGATTAAAAAACTATGTATGTAAAGCAGATTGAGTAATACAACTTATCCAATTATTTTATACATTTTAAGTAAACTTGAATCACTGAATTGATCCTTTTAGGACATAAAAAACCAATGGAGATAACCGTACTTTGGGTTACCGTGAGATAGAAATTCCTAAAACTTAATCCAAGTTCTTTCGCTGTCTAGAAGATGATAACATTTTTGTTAATCTTGACAACGGCACATACAATCGAATATGAATGTACTATAAAACTTTTTTGCAACGTTTAACATTTCCTCAATTATTCTACTATGAAATTGATTGTTTTATTTTGTAATGATGAGTTTAACTTTTAGTTTCATTTTGTGTAGAAAAACTTTTCTTATGGATCTTATTACTGTGGCATGCATTTCTTATGTACATATTTTATTGATGGTTTAGAGATAAACAATCATTACACGTTTATATTTGCATATTGAAACTTTCACATTATCTGCAAGTTGCTAAAGCGACCTAGGCTTCCCCTGGAAAACCAAGGCGGCTCAGAACTTTTTCAAAATGTTTGAAACATGACCATGGGGTAACTGTTTGCGCCATTATATTTTGCTTAACATCCATTCCAAGTAAAAATTCACATCAAGAAATCACGAAGACCAATCTTTGAGTGCAGAAATTATCGATTTAAAAGCCATAGCTGATCATTGTAATATCCTTTGCAATAAGTTGCAACGTAAACACTAAGTAAAATATTGTTTTTATTTTAAATTTTCGATTCCTTAGACATGTTGAAGTATATTATATTTTTTAAAATAACTAGAATGTAAATGACGTTCATTAACAATGTTGAGTCAAATGTTTTTGGCATTATGTGTACTACAATGTTGAGAAATTTTACATCTTAAGGTATACCACTGTTCTTATATTTTTATATAATTTTAGCTCTTACCCTGGGAGAGAATCCATCATAAGTGCTTGTGCACAACTATTTCTTATATTATGCCCAACTACCACCAGTCAGGTAGGCAGGAGTATTCATTGGAGAAAGCAACTTATGTCCCAAACTGATTTTCTAAGGTATCTCTTTTACTTTTTGGATAAGTTGAGATAGTGTAGGATTGTATCAAACCTTTGCCTATCACAATGGAAATTAGTAGAAGTTTTCTATTTCTGTAAATGTTGTATTAAGATAAGCGTTAGGCACAATAGGATATTAGGAATTTCTTTGTTTTTGATTTCAGTTTTTAAGCTTCTAATGTCAGGCTTTACTCCGTAGATCAAAATTGACCTCTGCATCTTTCGATAATATGGCATAGGGACATTGATACATCTGTGATCTACCCGATCGGGGAGCGGGTTCTGGATCATCCTCTTAATAAGCGCCTACTACATGGTCAATTTTGAAAATTCGCTAGTGCCTGTTGTATAGATAAAAATCACTCCTATGAAGAAATGCTGGATACGCCACTGAATACGCTGATGACACTGTTATCTTATTCCAATAAATCGATTGAAAATGCAACCAAATTAAATAACGATAATTTTACTCAAGTATCTCGGCATAATTTTAATTTTAATAACACCTAAATAGATCAAGTGGACACTTTTAAATACTTGGGAATTACATTTGATTCATTACTAAATTTTCAAAAGCAACTTAATATCATTTATTAAAAGAAGGACTATTTCAATTAAAGCACTCAGCGACATATCTCAGCAGCTACCTACAAAAGCTAAAGTTCAATTGATTCATGCTATAGCTTTTAGTCATATTTATTATGGCAATGCACTTTATATGAATGTGAATGATTTCCTAAAAAAAATTAATACAGTTGAAATGGTCAATAAAGCTTGCAACAAACAACTATTCTGTTATTAACAATACTGAATGCAAAGCATTGAAAAAACTTCTTAAATCCTCAATACCAAATTCATTGCATAGGATTGTAAACAATATTAACCGATACGATAAGATAAATTTCCTAATCTAAACACACGCACTCGAAATATGAAACCAATTCTTTGTAAAAAGAGAATTATGAAAAATTCATTCATTAATCTCTCTATAAATCTTTGGAATGACATACCTAGAGAATTAAAGCTACTGAAAACATTGAAGACACTTAAAAAAAGTGCCAAACGATATTTCTATAATTCTTGAAAAAAAATAATTGAATTCAAATGAATGGGTTTTAAATTTTATAATCTGGATTATTCAATTAACAAATTTAAACGCCATAGCCCAATATTTCATTTTGCAATGTTTTTTGTAGTTTCCATGCTTTCAGAGCTGCGTCAGTACATTATATATTTCTAACGTAACCTCTGAATAAAGATTTTTTCTTCATTTTTTTCAGATTTCAAATTTGTTTGCAAGTCTAACCCAAATCAAAAACTACAATTTTTCATTAATATTGTACACTCAAAAGGAAGAAATATAGTTCTTGGGAATTGGATCTAACCTGATTACACAAAGTGAAAAATTTTGGCTGAAGAATAAAGTTTTCTAATCTAGGTTATTTAAGAAATAACGAAACAATTTGCTTCGAAAATCATTACCCATTAATATAGTATACTTACAAATGCATCAATAATATGTAAAATATTTAACAGTTCTTTTTTTAACGTTGCATACAAAATATTTTATGTATTTTTATTGATCAATTATTCTTCACAGGTTTGCAGTAAAATACATGATCTCCAGTACTGTGACTTTGTGTGAAATTCAGGGGCGATGTAAGCTCTTTAAAATTACTCTTCATATTGCAGCATTGATCTAAATCAAGTAGTTAAAACATACGATAGGAATTCCACATTTAAACTGTAGAACATTAATATAAAAATTTTGCATGCAATTTTTAGAAGATTATGATGGAAATATATACAAATGAATAATTATCGCCATTTACACCATGGAAAACTTGTGAATGATCATTTCTAACACATTGCGAATCCGCTGTTATTGCTAATACGATCAATTTTACTGAATTACAGCTCCAGTATATAGCATCATATATTTACTCAGGGTGTTCATGAAAATGGGAATTCCGATTCGCAATAGATGGGAATTAGAATGTGAATTGAAATTTCAAAAGGTTGGCAAGAATAACGAAAAATTCTCAATCAATGTTTCGCATTTCTGTTAACCTTTTGTTGACAAACCGTTTTTCACAAGTTGATCAGAGGCAAATTTTGAAATTAGTACAAAGAACAAATTTTTAGTAACGATTGAACTATTCATGATAATATGAATACTGCAAGTGGATTTATGGTACATGTTTGCGCTGTGAATTAAGTAAATTTATCCATAAAAAAGCATCATACATTTTCGCTAGAATTAAATTGCTATTTTCAAGTTTCAGAAGTTCGAACTATACAGTATATTTCACCATTGTAATGTAATTGGATTTCACAAAATTCACACGTCAAAATTTCTGAATATTTTGTGAAGGTTTTATAAAAGTTTTCTGAAATTACAGACTGTGTCTTGAGTAGGCCTACTTAAACTCTCTCTAATGTATAGATTTTTTTGTTTTGTATGTATTTCTATGCATGTTTGTATATCTTTTGACACTATTCAGATAAATTACCATTTTAAAATATCAACATTTATCTGAATAAAGAATATCATATTTTAGCGTATCATAAGTTCATATTCAAACTTCATTCAAAGTTATTATATTGAGAAAATAAATATCTTGGTCAGCCTAAACTTGACATTAAGGTAAATATTGATGGAAGAACGGTAGAATTATTGGTTGCTTACACAAGCAGACATCTATTTCAAAATGTGTCAAAGTTCAAGTACAACAACTTCTTACAGATTGAAGACATAGTTTAATCGACAGTGGAAGCGGTCTGGGCCAAAAATAAATGAACTACGGGGGGAATGCGGGTCATCACTTTTTTCGAATATTTTAAAACTGTATATTTGAAACAATTTATACATAAGCATATATCATCCGCTTGTTTTTAGGTATATATTCAACAAACTATTCCGGGCTTTTAATTAGTATTGTTTTTTTCCATATACATTCCATTTTTCTAGTTTTTTGTTCCTCTTTTTGGTAACAATGATTTTTGGATTAAAAGTAAGCAGATGAACTTTAGGCCAAGGTAGAACAAATGTGGGTTTTTTGAAAAACTAAATTGGTTGCGATCCAGAGTTGCAATGAACTTTGGATCTAGATATGGATCGATCCGATCAATGTATATCCACAGGATATGGATTAGAAAATATATTTTATGGAGTCATTGTGGATCAAAATCAAAACTAACAGATATATTTATTCATTTTTATGTAAATTTTAAGTAAAATAGCTTAAAACAATTTCTTGTACAAATTTGACATTATACTTGTGTACCTTCCACATTACACCATGAGAGCTAATCACATATTTGAAATAATCAAAACATTAGGCCTGGCTTAAAAACATTTTTCCCTAATAATTGTTCAAGTCAACTCAATAAATGTGCGGGTGTTCTGAATTTTTCTTTGGGGGAATATTCTTTTTGTGGATATAGATCTTTCATGTATCGATCCATGCACATTTTTATGGACTAGATTGGATAGAATCGGAAAATATTCGATGCACGGCAACCTCGCTGCCGGCCGAGCCGGGTCAGGATATAACGCCCCTTCCCCCTTTAATTTCCTGCTTTTTGATTTCTATAGCTATAGCCTTAAATTTTCTATAGCTATGTGGTTTCTAACTATAGAAAACCTAGAGCAAGTTTTATTTGAACAAATATATTTACTTTATATAAAGGGTAAATAATCTATCCTAAATCAGACAGCACAGCTTTTTTGGTGATGCAAAAATATCTTATAACAATGTATATTTTTATATTTGATAGGTAATGCTCAAGTTACATACTTTCTAAAGCTATTTGATAAACTATGTAAGACTTGGTACACGTCCTGCCTGTGACCAGCATCTTTGTGTTTACTTGGGTCCTGTTTTTAAAGCTCAAGAAATGGTTGATCAGCTCACTAAGGCAGCCATTACCGATTCTGTGAATTTTGGCAATTACCTTTCTCTTCTTTTCCATAACTGAATCAGAAGAAATACCTCAAAACAAGTTTGACAAAATTCGATATGATGGGTTTTTGCGCAAGCACTTGGAGTGAGTGATCAAGTTAGATTGCATTTCCTTACTGTCGAGGCTTCTGGGGTCTAGCTATCCGCCATTCCTCTGAAATGATCTGGCTTCAATATTCTTCTCCCAAAATATCAGGTATTAAATTTGATACTTTATAATTACCTCATTTGCTACTGCTGTAAATATTGCTGATCATATTTCATATTTTCCTAAATTCATTGTGTTTTTATTAGATGTATATTTTCACTCTCAATCTGAAGGAGTTGTTCAAATTAAAATACTAGTATGAGTTTACGAATTTTTTATTAATAGATGAAGACGAGGAAGAAATATCTAAATTCAGAAATTGTTTGAACAATAAAGAATATTGATACCAATTAATTCTGAAAGCGTCAAAAGAAAAGAAATACAAACAAAATGTAATAAAACAAAACAAGGAATATTTTCAAATAATAATAATTAACTTGTATTATGGTGAATTTAGTTTCTATTAATAGAGGTAATCAGGATTGTAAAATTTATAACTCGCCATTTCAGGCTTTTGATATTAAAGGTGTAAAACTATTTTTAAAAATCAATCTTAAAGTTTTTCAATCTATTTATTTGTTCGATATATTTTGGTAATTCATTCCATAGATTAATAGCTATTTAGAAATAAGTTCTTCATTATTCGCTTCTTATACCTAATTGGTTCAATTAAATGCGTATTTGGTTTGTTTATTATTTTTGCGGGAAGAAAGTCAATTAAGTAAAAAGTATTAATTATTTTTCAGAATGTCTAGGAAAATTATATAGATATAGCATTGTGGATGCAAAAGTAAGTTTGAGGTAGTTCTGTATTCATAATTCTTATTAAAGCTATGATTATTAACCCTAAGAGACAAATATGTAATTTTTGTTTAAAAAATTTTTTCTGGCAAAATTAACCTACATTTAAGCCTAAAATTCCAACAAAAAAGAAAAAAAATATTTTTCGATATTTAAGTAATTAATTTGTAGCAGATATGCTACATTGCCACATAAAGGTAAAAAATATAACTAGACAATTATATTTAGTTAAATATAAATGTCTTTAGGGCATTTATATAGATATAGCATTGTAGATGTATAGAAGTATGAGATTTTTCTGTATTCATAATTCTTATTAAAGCTATGATTATTAACTGCTACTTTGATATCCCAATTTAGTTATACCTGAAATTATCTGAGAAATTTTTGGTTTATATCTGTGTAGAGTATATTAGCATAGTTAAAATGACTTAATACTAGAGTATGAATTAATTGAATTTTTTCTTTAGTTGGAAGTTTTTCAAAAATAAAGGTAATTGCTTTAATCAATATGGACATTTTTTTAGTAATATAACTTAGTTGCTTTTCAAAATTAAATGCGAATCAAAAATAATTTCTAGGTATTCAGAGGTCTCAACTTGTTTAATATGAACCCCGTTAGAATAAAAAATCAGTAGATGCAGAATTTGAACTAACAATGCAAAATTGAGTTTTTAAACTATTCACTCTGTCTTAAAGATCCGAAATATTTAGCGAAAGTAGAATTTTTTGAAAGTTTCAATGTATTTTTCAGGACATTTATTAGAATTAAATATGATATCATCTGCATATTGTATAAGGTCACACATGTTGTTAAATCGGACAAATCATTTGTGTAAATATTACATAGTAAGGGATCAAAAATGCTTCCCTGTGGGACTCCATCTTTAGTATAAATTCAAATTGAAAAAGACTCATTAAGCTTTATATAACATCTTGTGCGTAGTGTTGATCAATGCCCTGTACTGAATAAATTTTGAACTTTTTCAAAAACTGCATGTACTTTCGTAGAGGATTATTATAATACAGTTAATTCTTCTGTGAATATAAAATATTCTCTTGTTCGCCTCAAATTCAAGTGGTTATTAGTGTTAGGGGTGGGTGAGTCTTGTGAACAAAACTGTGAGAAGAGGACGTCATATATGTATGACTTATAACTATCAAACAAGTGAAATGCGCCATAAGCTATTAATTTTGCGAGCACTTACCACTGATAACAACTTCAGAGAATAACTACAATATTTAACCATATACACAACCCAAATTCAATTGTTTTCTGAATATGAAACGAATTCCAAACAATAATTCTGAAAACACGATAAAAATGATACAATAACCAAAAATGATTGGTATGCAAAATATATCATAGTCTAACACACTGAAATTAGACATGTTTGTAACATCCATCAACGACAACTTTTCCTTGCGCATATTTTAGTAAGCAATATTGGTTAGGAACAGCTACGCATGATATGATTGTAAACTACCTTGGAAATATTATCAGGATACAATTTCTGAAAAATATTGAAATGGTGCTTAAATAATTACAAGCATTGAGATCTCATTCATTTATTGCTAAGCGCAGTCAGGATAGCTCTGGGACAAAATCTCATTTGGATCAGGCATTTGTAATTATACTGGTAAATTTTGCAGATAATTATAGCTGTACAAAATGAAGAACAATCTTCGATATACATTACACTCTGTTGTTTGGTTTAGAAAAATTGTCATGCACTATAATATCTGATGATAATTCACATGATGTATCAACTGTGTTAAAGTGCTGAAACAAACCACTTTAGACCTTAAAACAAAACAACATCTCTTGAGCAAGTAGAGTACTTTTTAGATGGATGTGTCTCATTGAATACAAATATAATAAAACTTATCAATTTATGCAATCATGATATTGGAAACAAACCTTGTGATGGCATAGGTGGCACAGTAAAAAGCCTACCTGGCAGAAGTTAACAACAGGAAAAAATCTTACAACCAATTAATCTGTTTAATTCTATAAAAATAGTATTGAAGGAATCGAATTTATTTAACTTAGCCTAAACAATTATACCCCATTTCATAATTTCTTTGATTCAAATAATAGTTCAATTTTAGATTAATGCTAACCCCCATTAGACTTTATTGTCATGATCAAAATTGGAGGATAGGTATAGTGCTGAAAAAAGGAAAGAAGTGATGCAAAAATTAAATACTATGCACGCATAGAGGCTCACAATGAGATATAGGGCCGAGACTTTTGAAAAATAAGGAATAAGGAATCACTAAAAATTTTTTGTGAATATATTGTGGCTCAGATGGTAATGGAGTCAGAGCAACTGGTATCAAACAGCGTTGAAACCGGAGCAAGAGCTAAATTCTGTATGAACAAGCTCTGTAGAGGAAGCTGGAGCAGCTTCATATTTGAGATTCCCAAAAACGCTGCATTTGGAAATGGATTGTTACATTCTCTACAATGTCTTCTGATTAAATACGTTCCTCAGGTAGACGTTTTTCCTCAAGTGTTTATTACATTATCTGTAAATGCTAGGGCACCCTGCTTGTCTCTATGTTAATATAGTGATGTCATATACTAAGGGAAACAAAATTTTAGACGCCAACTTCTATTTTTCGGGTAAAAATATTAAAAATTTCGGCAAATGCATATTTGGAATAGTAAAGTTACAGAGTGTGTTGAAATGTGAATAACAAACAACGTAAACAAAGAAACTAAATGAAATTTATTACAAAATGAATTGACTTTAATAAAAATCGGTTGATTTGTTGTTTCACCCAATATGTGAGGTGATCCTGCAAAAATAATGCAACATTGAAAAAAGTCTTTCAACCATCACTGAGGTGACATATTGGCTTCAAATCAGTATTCAGTTCACATGCAATTTATTTATTATATGTTATTCCTAATTCTGCAATTTTTAAGTTTTTTCTTTGAAATTAGAATTCATAGAAAATAAAAATTTCGGCGGAAATAGATGAAAATCGGCAAAATTTAGATGTGCATATAAAGTGATGGAAGTTAATTTAAGACACCTCCTAAAACTTTAATAACTTATATTACACTAAATTTCTTTATATAAATGTTTATCATTAATTCAGATTTCATAACAAGGAATTAATATAATGATTTGCATAAACAATCTAAGATAAAAAGAATTATTTCAAAAAAAGAATATTGATGTAAAAATTTAAGACATTTTGAAGAAAGATATTTACAAGGAAAGTAAAACAACTTTTAGTATATAAATTTATTGCCTTTAGATTGGAATACTTCAATACATCTATTTTGCATAGAATTAATTAAATTCTTAGGAGTGTCATTAGCATTTTGATTTCAATGCTGTTTGATTGCTGATTTTAATGAATGTATACCTTTAAACTGACGTCCATTGCGGTAAGCCTTTCTAGAGAGAATTCCCCACAGATTCTCAATAGGGTTTAAGTCAGGAGATTTAGCAGATCAGTTCAAAACTGTGTTAAATCACTGTTTTATGAATCTAGAAGTTTGAATAGCTCCACTATCTTTTTGAAAAATTGCAATATTTCTATGCACAACTCTGATAAATGGTCTTAAAGTGTCTTCTAATACACTAAAGTATCGAGTAGTTTTGTTTTTCCTCCATTATTACTAACTCAGCTTTCCCAGCTGCAGAAAATGTTCCCTAAACCATTAAAGATCATTCTCCAAATGATCTCTTCGAAAATAGCGCCTCTTCTTTCTTCAAATCATGCCAGTAGTACTGAGATCCATCAGGCCTATCAAAATTAAACTTTTTTCGTCAAAGAAAATTACCTTCTTCCAATTTTCATTAGTCCACGTCACTTTCTCTTTCACCAAATTAACACGCAGCTTCTTATGCTGATCAGTCAAAGCAGGTGCTGTCTTCATCTAATAATAAACAAAGTTCGGAGATGCATGCAAAAGTGGTGAAACTCTTCGTTGTGTTACTAGAGGATCTTCGACTTGTTGAAGCTGTCTTGAACTTGTCTGGCCGTTAGATACCTCTCTAAAAAGTGTGGGTGCATTTGTTAACTTTGGAGGACGACCTGGACTATTTTTGGTGCCATATGACTCAGGATCTTTGAAATAATTTCTGACAACAGTACGCGACCTTGAAAGTTGATTAGCAATATAATTTATTGATTTTCAATTATGTTTAAATGCTGTTATTTGACCTTTTCCCTTTTCACTCAGGGAACAGCTTCGTAGAATGCTGAACAAAGTTTAGTAATAATAATTTTTATGATACAAGTGAGTTGTTGTTAGTATAAATATCCAATAATTTCTACTGTTACTGTAAATTGAGCCGTATTGACGATATTTAAAAACTGTCTTATAATATTTTCCACCCTTGAAAATATTTTTACGATAAAAATGTTTAAAAAATTATAAAAAATTTATTCCATCTTCAAAATATATTAACTAAATTTTTAAAAAATATTTTAGCAAAATAATAGTTACCGGTATTAACACTTTATATTTAATAACTATTTTCGGCTCTAACAATTCCGTCGAAAAATGTTTTTTATTGGTCATACTGCTGAATTTACAATTTGTAATAACACCTGCAAACTTTTTTAGAGTAATATTGAATTAGCTGATTTCTTCAAATTATGCTGTGTTGTCCTCAAAATCTCCCAATTTCCATTGCTTAAGTTGTCTGTTTAAATGGTCCACATTTTCATTCATTCGTAATCTTGATACGACGTTATTCCATATGCAAAAAGTCACTGAATTTTACATAGGGAATTACGTACTTTCCGATAGACCTAATATATTCACTTTTCTAAACATTAACACAATGGGTTTCAAACTTAATTAAGATTTGTCAACTTATAGGAATGATATATTTTGCTAAAACAATATCGTTAGTTTACAAATTATTTTTATAATTTTTATACTCCATTCATAAACATACTTTTATAGGACTAGAATCTGTATTGTAGTTAGCAATACTTTATGGATGTAATCATATTTTGCAACATTGGAAATAACTTTATATTACTTTTGGAGAACGAAGATTTCTGTGTTTTGCAGCAGTTTTGCAATTGAATTTTTTGAGTGTATGATGTATTTTCGTTCGATTTATAAATTATATATTACATATATAGAAATTCATACTATATGTATTGTCAAATAGAATGCTGGATAACTATAGCATATAAAATCTATAAATCAAATTATGATGTTAATGAACAATGAATTTTAAAGTATTTTGTATTAATTCATTTATATTAACGAACATAATGGCGTTTTAAATTTTATTAACACCCAAGCAGATGCAGTCATAGGTGGATTGTTCAAAGGAAATAATTTATTGTGTATAATTTCATATCATTTACATTAAAAACGGATTTTATTCTATTATTTTCATTTGTAAACCTGATCTTAATATAATTGTTTAATAAATCATAAATTTTTTAAAGTGCCTATTTCTTTTGCGTGAGTTAAAATCAATACTTTGCAAATAGAAGGCAACCATTAGTATACAATACAAATAAAATACTACACTGCTTAAATTTAAATAACTCATTTCAAACTTGGAAATTAATAATCTTACTCGTCCCTATCGTTGCTTGGTTGTACAGCATATCCATTAAAGTATTTAAATGTTACGCTTAATACACTTAGAAATAAAGTAAGTAGTTAAACGCGCACGCAAAACAAATCAGTATCAATTGTGTGAAATACGTTAATACTCTAACAAATATAGCTAACATATTGTACTTCAACATCCAAAGGCAATTTAATAAAATATATTAATCGTCAAAACTATAGAATACAAGTATACAAAAGTCATGAATATATTTAAAAACATTAAAAACAAACACGGTACATAATTTGCATACAAGAGCAATTCACAATCTTCCAACGCGATTCTATATGTATATTAAACTCAAAGGTCAGTTTAAAAGCATATCAATAATTCTATTATTTACCTCTACTTGAAGATAAACATTGATAAGCTCTTTTCAGCCATCTATTAATGCATTATTGAAACAGCGTTTCCGCCTGCAGAATACTATTCCCTTTTTGCATCTTTGTTGAAGACTGTTACAAATACATTATTTTGTTATTCAATGATTTGCAGTTATACAACAGTAATCCCCATTTAAAAATCAATGTAAGGCAAGTTATTGTTATCTTGAATATAAAAAATTTTCATTTTACTAGTGAAACGGTTTCTGATTTAGGCATTTCAACAGCAAAAAACTGAAAAGACCTGGTGACTTTCAAATTACGTGATGGGCTACGAATATTTTAACAGGTTGCAAAGGCGGAATGATGAGATCAATTAAACTTTGCCAGTTACCATGGATGAAAAAATCTGCATATTTTTAGTAATTATCAAAATACTTCGTGAATTTTACAAATGGCTACTAATATCGCATAATAAACTAGAGCTTAATAAATACGTAGGCAAATAAAAAACTGGTAAAAAGAAAATTAAAAAAAATACATCTTGCATGTATAAGTAAATTGGCGAAACTAGGCGATTACGACTACATCTCTTCTCCAATTATATTTCAGAACAAATATTTTTGAACTGCTCATATTTTGAATAGACTTATATAAAGATCCTTAATAATACATGTACATTTGTGCAATTTATATGACCGTCTCATACTAAAGAATGCTAACAATATTTGTGTTTAGGCTTCTTGAATATAATGAGTGGTTGAATTCAGAGGAATGATGTAGGCAGTTCACCGTTTACATGCCTCAAATTATTTTTTGTTTTTTTTATTGTAACAATTAACATGCTAATTCAAATTTGAAAATTATTGTGAAGAAAATAAATTTACAAAATTTTGATTTATACAATTCTTGGTTGGCTTAGGGACTATATAGCCAATTATTTTCTGCCTTTTCTGCATCCGTTGTTAACCGCTTCTATGGATGCTACTTTTGTTCTTGAAGTGAAACTACTCCATACACAATTTATATTTTAATTCCTTCCCAATCATATATTTATAATTTATTTATGTATACCAATCAATAGTATGAAGTAGTTAATGTAAAAAATATTTAAACAAATTTTTAAAAAGTAGAAATTCATACATATATATAACTTTCTAATCAATTTATACATACAACATAAAACGAAATAAAATACAAAAGGAAGCACTTCACTGATTCGCCATGTTACAATTGATCATTTTCCACAACAGATAGTTTCGGTCCTTTAATCTTCACATCAAATCGCCTTTATGATTCCAATAGATTGTGATTTTCAACAAACACTTGGTTTCGCTAATTGCATTGGCGCAACATATTTCGAAAACTTTCTGGTTTTACATAAGATGCTTGATAAGTGAATTTAGTCGTCATGCATCTACGTCATTTCAACAATAATTATAGTTTTTTATAAATTAAATTTTCTCAATTAAGTGTTGTAATAACATTAACATAGTAAATATCTTTGTAACTCGTATCAATTTTTTACAGGACTACTGTTACGTTCAAAAGTGGACAAACTATTACAAAATTTTCACGAAAAATAAAATTAGCAGATTGAAAGCTATAGAACATTTAGATACAAGCTATATTTTGATTTTATGTATACATAAATCGGATATTTAAGATGGGAGTACATTTTCAAATTTTAGTATAATTTTGAATTGTGGCAGCAGAAGGATATAAGCCAATTTTCTGGAATTTTCACCAAAAACAAACTCTTGCTAAAATTGCAATGAATTACATTTCTCAGTTCACAAACAATCAGTGAGGATTTGACTGAATCCGGCAAAATGGAAGCTTGAAATAGGGGATAACTTTGTCAGGTCCTTGGTCACGATTATTTTTGTTAATGCATGTTTGTTTATCCTAGTCAGTCCCACATTATTGTTAATTTACAACTTCAGTACAAAATAACAGCACAATCAGCAGAAATAATTACATGTTAGTAAATGTCCCAGTAATAAATGTGGTAATGAGATTAGCATAAACCACAAAGTGTGATAAATTGCATACAATGTGGACATTCATAATAAGGATATTGAGTTTCTTTGTTACAATTTCCACAAAAGAACTTAAAGGTAATTGATCTCTATTAAGTTACTCAGACAATTTATTCTAAGTAATTAAGTTTGTTAGAGGAAGACTGATTTATGTAAGCATATTCTGCATATAACTTATTGCGTACAAAATAACTACATCAGATAAATTACAACTGCGTGAGAGTTTGTAAAATTTATTTAACAAAAATCAATCAATTCATTATGAGAAGAAAAAATGAAATAGGAGATGCGATACATTCCACTAAAATATAGTATAACATGTAATCCACCTACAATATATAACATAATTGTATAATACTTTTATTCTATATACTAAAGAAGAGAAACTAAACATTAAATTGGCGCAATAAATAAATGAAAACAAGACAAATATGCAAATATAGAGAAGATTCTAAACAATAAATTCAAGAATTCTGGAAAGCTTCCTTTTAATTGTTTTCTGCAATTGACGAAATGTAATCTAAATAAATATAAAAATAATCTGTGGCTCTTAATTGCTGTAAAAAGTCAGTCTAATAAACTAAAAAAGACTTACCAGGTAAGAGTGGTGAAAACCCAAATATATTCCAATTCTAATTAATTAATCAAACTGCGACTAATTGATACATCTATTGCAATGAAGCAATCAAGGAATTTTTGCACATGGTAAACTTTCAAGACGCAGTTGTTACTTTTATTTTTCCTTGAAATAAAAGAATAGAAACGAAAAGGATCGTTCTCGCAAGAATAGCATATTCGATGTAAATTAGAATTTACTGTTTTTGTTACAGGTTAGAATTGAAAACGATTCTTTGAATAAGTCACAAATAAAAGAATTTAGTAAACATGCAAGCCCTCATCACCACTTAAAACTAGATCGAGGACGTCGCAATAGCATTTATATAGATGCCCGGGGATTTTAATGGCGTGTATTAGATATTTAATAAATGAATCAACTTTAAACAACCCATATGTTGTGTTTTTAATATCTAGGAACGATCATCATACATTGGTAAAACGATTTTTATGGGCAATTTTAGCATATGACACTTCTTAAACATTTAATATTATAAGCACATTCAAAGCATGGTAACACCTATACCTAATGCAAAAGAGTGTAAGAATCACAAAAAAATCGAGTCCATTGTTGTGGATGTATAGATTAAATTGTTGAAAATGCATCAATTAGGTGAGAATGATCCAGGATCTAGTGTAGGCTAATATTGTTTGACAACAGGGGCTGTCTGTTTATTTTATAGACTTACTAGGATATTGTTTTCAAAATCTACATGTATATGTATAAAACAAGGAATTTATTTATTTACTTTGTTCATCGTGCAGGGATGTAATCGGTTCACAAATTATGACCCGCTAACCCGATTTAAAATGTGACCGATGTTGACCTGGTTGAAAAAAAATTAGCAAAACAAATTATCAAGCATAAGTAAATTTTAGATTTCAAACAATTTTTGTTTATTAGTAACTCACTAAAATGTTATACAGTTATTCAATATTCAATTTAGGAGGTTACTCCCATACTGCAGTATGTTGTCGCCATTGGCCTGTTAATTCTGCAATGGTGAAAGTGCGAAGATTTTATATTGTCCTCGAAATCCACTTTTTGTTTTCCTGTTTGCTTTTAGTCTAACTTTGTGCAGACACAATAAAGTTTACGTGAAGTAAGGCAAACGCTGTGCCTCTTCTTTAAATTTTCAACATGATCAATTGATTGCATTCCAATCAAAGCTACTGCATTGCAAACTGGGATATATTTGTAAGTATAGCTTCTTCCAAAAAAGGCTTAATTCCTTATATATTTTGAAATCTTTTCTAAATTGCAAGATATGTTACCCATCAGTTGAAATTTCAAACACTTCACAGGGACTTTTATGAAGGACTGCATTTACTAAGGTGATGGAATTCGCTATGCTTATATCTCGCGGAAAACTCATTTCCATTTGCTTATCCTTATCTTTTCGCTAACTTATGTTTCTGCTTATTTGAAGGTGTTACTATTAAATAGACTTACACAACTATTTCTCATTATTTATGATCAATTGTGCTTGCATTTGATAATCATGTTAGAGTGTCTCAAAAAATTGGCAAACTGCTTCCTTAAAGGGTTTCTGATAAGAATGAATGAAGGCTTATCTACGAGTTAGAAATTCCAAAGAAACAAGAAAATGCGAAAACTTTTGTCATTATACCACATTTTTTAATATTTGATATTTTTTAAAGTTTGCATTCATTTTTTTGTAGTGCTGTTACCATTATGTCAGTAAATCAATTCGAAGATATCAGCCTCTAAAAAATTTTACACACTTCTTTAGTTCCGCGTCCTGATATATAAATACTATTGTGACGTCCTCTCGCAGATTGTAAAGAAACTTAATTTGATTAAAATACAAATAGCAAACCAAGGTACAAAAGAAATTACAGGTAGACCTTGATTCTGCAAAATATCGAAATATTAGTAGGTGTGGGTGTTTATTGAAAATTTGTTTAGAGATATAGTTAATTTTGGCAAAAATTGATTTTCCAAAATAGGAACATTGTACTGTCTATGACTATGTATTGAATATTTCTCTTCTATATACAAAAACACAATAATAAGGTCCAAATGTTGAATGCTGTCAATTAATATATTAATGGCGCATAGAAGTTGAATTGAGAATTATTTTAATATGCTAGAAACATTTTGTACATTTCGTATATATAGTGCTAGAATTTGGTGATTCTATATTAGTTTACTGAATAGAATAATAGTTGTACAATTTCAGTTAAATATAGTTGCAATTAATATTCAGTTTATTATAATTTAAAAAAAATACTTCCTGGCTTCATTGTCAGTTACTTTATAAATTTGTTTATGTTCGACTAGAGATTGAAAAAAAGCTATAGCAAAAAAAAATATATATATACTAAAATTGCAAAAAAAACAAATATTAACCCTTATCAGGTGATCCAACTGGATTTTTAGACAGTATTTTGCCAATACAATATACAGCTAAAACAAATTAGGGAAAATTTCAATTTTGTGACACACTCCAGAATACCCAAAGGCACCAAAATATAACAATAACAATTATGTTCTTGAAAATAATTACATTGGTCAAAGTTATGCCTAAAAGATCATGATTACAAAATTTATAATATATATTTTCCATCATATACTGTTGATGACAATTTGATTTATCAACCAATTAAACTATTTCTAGATATACAGGGCAATTAAAAAAGAATGACCTGATTTCATTCAACATACATTAATAAAGAAAAACAATAGAAAACTTAGTTAAATAACAATTTATTCCACCCACGATTAAGTTTTATTTATTGTTTTAAGAGTGTTCAATTTGACCACCACCTGCAGCAGAAGCAACATCAATACGAAAAGAGAATTCTTCCCAGATGTTTATTAGCTTATCATGGTCCACGAAATCAATTGCTGCGGCTATTTATTGTTTAAGATCATAGGCAGTGGTGGAACATAAATGCGATCTTTCATGTAAACCCAAAAGAAAAAGTCACAGAGTGAGGTCTGTTGATCTCGGAGACCAAGCACAAAGAGCANTGTCCTCGAAATCCACTTTTTGTTTTCCTGTTTGCTTTTAGTCTAACTTTGTGCAGACACAATAAAGTTTACGTGAAGTAAGGCAAACGCTGTGCCTCTTCTTTAAATTTTCAACATGATCAATTGATTGCATTCCAATCAAAGCTACTGCATTGCAAACTGGGATATATTTGTAAGTATAGCTTCTTCCAAAAAAGGCTTAATTCCTTATATATTTTGAAATCTTTTCTAAATTGCAAGATATGTTACCCATCAGTTGAAATTTCAAACACTTCACAGGGACTTTTATGAAGGACTGCATTTACTAAGGTGATGGAATTCGCTATGCTTATATCTCGCGGAAAACTCATTTCCATTTGCTTATCCTTATCTTTTCGCTAACTTATGTTTCTGCTTATTTGAAGGTGTTACTATTAAATAGACTTACACAACTATTTCTCATTATTTATGATCAATTGTGCTTGCATTTGATAATCATGTTAGAGTGTCTCAAAAAATTGGCAAACTGCTTCCTTAAAGGGTTTCTGATAAGAATGAATGAAGGCTTATCTACGAGTTAGAAATTCCAAAGAAACAAGAAAATGCGAAAACTTTTGTCATTATACCACATTTTTTAATATTTGATATTTTTTAAAGTTTGCATTCATTTTTTTGTAGTGCTGTTACCATTATGTCAGTAAATCAATTCGAAGATATCAGCCTCTAAAAAATTTTACACACTTCTTTAGTTCCGCGTCCTGATATATAAATACTATTGTGACGTCCTCTCGCAGATTGTAAAGAAACTTAATTTGATTAAAATACAAATAGCAAACCAAGGTACAAAAGAAATTACAGGTAGACCTTGATTCTGCAAAATATCGAAATATTAGTAGGTGTGGGTGTTTATTGAAAATTTGTTTAGAGATATAGTTAATTTTGGCAAAAATTGATTTTCCAAAATAGGAACATTGTACTGTCTATGACTATGTATTGAATATTTCTCTTCTATATACAAAAACACAATAATAAGGTCCAAATGTTGAATGCTGTCAATTAATATATTAATGGCGCATAGAAGTTGAATTGAGAATTATTTTAATATGCTAGAAACATTTTGTACATTTCGTATATATAGTGCTAGAATTTGGTGATTCTATATTAGTTTACTGAATAGAATAATAGTTGTACAATTTCAGTTAAATATAGTTGCAATTAATATTCAGTTTATTATAATTTAAAAAAAATACTTCCTGGCTTCATTGTCAGTTACTTTATAAATTTGTTTATGTTCGACTAGAGATTGAAAAAAAGCTATAGCAAAAAAAAATATATATATACTAAAATTGCAAAAAAAACAAATATTAACCCTTATCAGGTGATCCAACTGGATTTTTAGACAGTATTTTGCCAATACAATATACAGCTAAAACAAATTAGGGAAAATTTCAATTTTGTGACACACTCCAGAATACCCAAAGGCACCAAAATATAACAATAACAATTATGTTCTTGAAAATAATTACATTGGTCAAAGTTATGCCTAAAAGATCATGATTACAAAATTTATAATATATATTTTCCATCATATACTGTTGATGACAATTTGATTTATCAACCAATTAAACTATTTCTAGATATACAGGGCAATTAAAAAAGAATGACCTGATTTCATTCAACATACATTAATAAAGAAAAACAATAGAAAACTTAGTTAAATAACAATTTATTCCACCCACGATTAAGTTTTATTTATTGTTTTAAGAGTGTTCAATTTGACCACCACCTGCAGCAGAAGCAACATCAATACGAAAAGAGAATTCTTCCCAGATGTTTATTAGCTTATCATGGTCCACGAAATCAATTGCTGCGGCTATTTATTGTTTAAGATCATAGGCAGTGGTGGAACATAAATGCGATCTTTCATGTAAACCCAAAAGAAAAAGTCACAGAGTGAGGTCTGTTGATCTCGGAGACCAAGCACAAAGAGCAAGATCGTTGTCACTTTTCGACTAATCCATCGCTTAGGCACTTTTTCATTTAAGAAATTTCTAACATTCAGGTCCCAATGGTCAGGAGATCCATTTTTTTGAAAAATTAAGTCAGGCCTAAATCTTGTAGTTTCTGGTGAAATGAAGCTTAATGATTCATTTCATGAGAATGCTTGGTATATAAATTAGTTTAATGAAATTGGATCATTCTTTTTGAATTACCCTGTATGATAAAATAAATTAAGAAGATATCTAGAGATGATTGAAGTATATTTTATATCAGCAATCTGATAAATATTTATATTGGGAGCCAACAGTAGTTTTGTCATAAGTTGAAAAGAAAATGTGTGACACATTTATTAAGAGTGTTCTAAGTGCACGAATATTTTTGGAACGAATATATCATGTTGGACATCGTTTCTAGAAGTTCGTACTACATTGGAAAATAAATTATTGCAGTACTTTGTAAAAGCAGTTAACCAAAGTTTTTGATTTTCTTAAATGAAGTGTTTTTTTATTACTGATTGAAATACATTTTGTAAAGGTACAATTTGCAGATAATTTTCAATCATGATGTTAATTTTATAAATTACAAAACTAATTTTGATTTGTTTTGAATATCTAGAAATGCAGAAAAATTGTTTGTATAATGTACTCTTTCTTTTAAGTAAGAATTCTTTTTATAAGAATCACAACGCTCAAGATGCTCAAGAATCAAATTTTCGGAATACATTGGGGAAAATGACATAAATATTGTTGAAGTGTGTCATTTGATATAATATTATAATACACAGTATTTGTTTATATTTCTTAAAATATTGTTTTTCATAGTTCCTGCCGTTTATGTATTGTGTGTATGAAAATGTCGTCTTTCCAAATAATGATTCCTCCAATTCGCTCTTATAAATATAATTTCATCAGAGAAATATAAATACCATGTAAGATTATTTTAGACTCATATCGACTGAATCACTAAGAATTATTAAGGTTTGACTCAATTTATGTAATTCTTATAAGAGGAAAGAGTTTATTCCGTCACGTGTATCCATGTATATAAACATCATGTAAACATTATATTATACGTATTCCTTAAACCAATCTTCCAATTCAATAAATGCTTAATAACAATGTCTGCAAAAGAGTGATTTGAACTTTTCATTATCCAAATCCTCTTGACCTGATAAGGGTTAAAAACGACAAATTACAAGAATTCAACTTATTGATTACTTTCTTATAGGGGAAATAGGTATCAAAAATCAAGCCCACAAAGAAATATAAAAACGCATAAAAGAGAGGGCCTATTAGCACAACGTTCACAGCAGTCTTATGGTTCACATGTATTTTTTTGACATGTAGAAAAAGTACAATAAACACGGTGTGCAACGCATGGGGAATCCAATTAACCAATGTAATAGGAAATAACTCAGGACGACGGTGCGAGTTCAACTCGACTTTTAGAGTTGAAAATAATAAAAACTCTGTGCGCGCATTCAACTCTAATCGTTTTAAATTCCATCATATATTAATTGGAAAGTGAAACTCCGAGTTCATCCTCTGCCTTCAACAATCAATCCAAAATGGTGAAAAAACTTCAAAGTAGTCCTGACAAAAATTTTGAAATCAGCCGCTTTTAAATGATGACACTTTTAGTAATCACTTTTAATTTGATACAAGCGATGCAATGGGATACGATAAGAAATAGTTTGATTGATAAACGCTTCTTCAATTCGAGGGATACGTTTTCAAGTTATAGACGATGCGCTAAGGTTTATAAAATAAGCAGTTGATAAACGGAGTGAAAAATCTAGATGCGATTTTTGAATTTGTATTTAAGAAAGCTAAAAACAAGAGCAAAGTTTACAGATGAAGTATTTTTAATGATTAACTGAAACAACCCCAATTGCAAACTGAAGGATGCTCTAAATTGTTTAGATAGCCATGATTGTATTAAGAACAAGAATAAAAAGAAAGACTTAAAAGAGAACTAACTAAATATTCATAATCAATATTTGCACTCTGTAATAGAACAAGATATGAATACAGAATGTATTAAAAACAAAGGAGAAGTTTAAGAAATAAAAGGTGTAGCATCGATCCAAATCTGTCAAGAGTGGAACCTACCTATTCGACATTATAATGTACCATTCAACATGCGAGCAATGTAGATGAAGAGCATGTATATAACTTCCTCACTCTTATATATTAACAAAATTCAATGTAGGTTGCGAAGATAAAGATGAACAGTTGAACAAGACATTTTTAAAACCTTTCTATTTCAGTAAGGAAAATGACAAAAAACGCTAAGAAATGTATGAGTTCTAGGTATCGTAGGAGGTACGAAAATATGTACAAAATGTTTCTAGTATCAACTAGTATGCAATATCATACACGTTTACATCTCAATATACACATTGGATTGATGACCCTCTGTGTAGTTATATAATAATGATGTTCAATGTTTAGAATGTTAAGAGGCAGTTGTCTGCCCAATTTATCTCATCCTTCATTGTAATTCCTGATGTAATTAAATGGAAGCAAGAAAGTTTGGAAGGAAAAAGAGGACGTCATGCGCAATAGCCGTAATAAATAGTATTTATGTACATATGAGCTTAAATGCTGTTCTTTTAAGTACATTGAAATTGTTTGCACGCTATTTCAGGTACATAATAATATACAACAGCAATTAGAAATTTATAAAATTAAATGGTAGGGATGTAAGCAACATCCCAATGGGGACTGCCATTAAACAGTGCGAAATTCAGATTAAATTGCGAATATTTATTAAAAAACCACTTCAATACAAGATTTTCCTGATTAATGTGAGATAGAAGCCATGAAAACCTAAACGCTATCGACGTACTCTAAGAGCAGTAGCGTAATGGTTTAGAGCTGAAAATAATTTTATACCAATTGCATTAATGCAGTCATCATCTGTGTAGTGAAGTGATGGTGAGTAAATCAATATTTACATTATTATGACAGTCACAGCTCCGTTTGAGAAAAGCTGAGTCTACAAAAAAAATCTATTATTTTTTTAAAATTAATAGTTATTGATAAAATTCTCAGACTCGTTCTCATTATGCGGATCGCGTTTGTGGTCTCCGCATTTAGTGAGGAATTGTTGCATCTCAAAAAACGAGACAAACAAAATGCAAAACTTTAATTGACATATGAATTGAAACTAAGTGTTATCGTCAACTTTAAGCAAAATTTGCTAAACGACTTTTTGAAAAACGGGATCATGCTTGATCTACGCCTAACAAAACTTCTTCAAGTACGCCATAAGTTAAATATAAACACACAAGCCAATCAATTTTGATTCACCAAAATAATAGGGTGTAATAAGAAATAATATTTTGTAAATACCTCAACGCCATGTTTTTGCACTTAGCTAAGTTTGTATGAAGCTGACGATGTAATATTTCTAATTATGGCGGTGAGAGTAAGAAAGGAGGTTGTATCTTTTTGTTTTAAACTACTTTTTTGTAGTTGGATGTATGCAAAACAACCAGATTAAAACACCTATGATATGGCTGTGTAAGCAATGATTGTATGATGTGCGCATTGGCGCCAGAAATGAGTAGACATCTTGAAAGCAGACATTTCGTCTATTTAGATTGAATTCGATTAAATCTATATTTTCTAAGAACTAGTTTATAATATCTATATATATATATATATATATTATTTACTGCTATGGAATCAAAACTTGAGAACGTCAGGCAAATACTGCATACACTGTGTTGTTTATATTACTTTTCAATGTAGTTATTAGATGCTTTGTTAAGTTTTTATTCGAACGTTAAGAAATTAAAATTAGAATGCGAGTTCGACTTTATTCAACAGTAATTCGAAAACTGCTGCAAGCGTTCTACGTTTCCGTAAGCGGAAATATTAGCTAGATCTATCAATTCAATTAAAAATCGCTCATCTTTACACGCAAAGAATAATGATTAATGATGAAGGATATCATTTGATAAATAAACTGAACCAATTCAGCGAAACTGAGCAAGTCTAGATAAACGCCGAAAGCAAACTGCAAAGATTGGAGCGGCTTTACTGAGATAACGTATTTTGGAGGAAACAACATGCGGTATTATATGGAATATCATCCAATTTGGTGTCTAAAGCTGCGTTAATGCAACAGCTTTGGATTAACTTATGATTAGGCAAGGCTTTGGCGGCAGAGTTGAACTGAGACAAGTTTTCCAAAAGCTTTGTTGTGTTAAGTAATTTGACAATAATAAATTAAAGAAATTCGAGGAACTCTAATTATATATATATATATATATATATA
>CABFPE010000030.1:204331-220140 GCA_900660155.1 Hofstenia miamia | reverse complement strand
ATATATATATATATATATATATATATTTGAAAGCCTATATAACATTGTAATATTTTATTAATTAATTTTTAGCAATATTTGTCTGAATATATATTTTTTGGGCAATTTCGTAGAAACACCACTTTTGGGTTGGGTTAGCCTTTAAAAATGTGGATTCTCATTTTCGAAAATTCTTTTTGGCTACTCTAAACTAATACTTGACGAAATTCAATATGAACTAAGAGACAAGATTAGTAACCAAAAGACGCATGTGTTGTTGAAATGGATGAACCAGCAGAATCGTTATCTAGATTAACGAAACATACAAAGACCAAAATGACTTACCATTACATTCAGGCAATCACAGAGTTGAGAGTCAACGCATGCTTATCAAATGATACATTTTTAAATGTACGTTGCCGCCAATATCACATTGTTGAATATTAATTAATACATATATATTTGCAAAACAGCAGAAATATAGGAGTTTGAATATTAATGGAATTTGCGTAACAAATTCTCGAACAGTAATAAAAAATGCAATTTTTACAATGTTTTGAAAAATCAAATCATAGATAAATGAGAAGTAATAATGTAGAAATAGTACCTTTCTCAAATGTAAATAGTTTTTGTCAGCGCATTTTCCTCACCGTCCTCTTTCATTAGAACGTTCCAGTCTGTCATTCCAACAACAAAGCCAAGAGTTTTATGACGATTAACTGCATTACGTTCTTCTATGTCAGCCCAGGTGACCTAAAGAAATAGTCAATAAAATATATGTGAGTGGGGGAAGACACGTATATCAATAATGATATAAAATGCATTAAACGCACACAATATTTCAATATGTGAAATTGAAAATACACAAAACACATCTCTATACGGCAATCAAAACTGTGACATATACCAGGGGAAAAAAGTCTTTGGAATAATGAAGTACTGTAATTTGCTTCATGAAACAGTACAAAACCAAAAAACGTTGGTGAACAGGAGTGAGAATGTAAGAACTGTATTTAGTTATTGAGAAAACAATTGTCAATTAATTAATAATCACCACCATTTACATCAATGAATTTTCTCCGAATCTTCAAATGGGTCTGAATTGTGTTGCAAAAGATATAATTCGTGAGTCAGCAAAAATAAAATATTAGAAATTATAGGTACCAAGTTCACTTGGGGGAAAATTTCATTATGTCGCAATTAGGTGTGTGCGATGCATTGAAATTTCAATGCATTGAATTGACTAGCTGTGGAATTGAATTGATTTGATTTGAAATCCCGCATTGACGAAATTCAATTCAATGCAAAACCGCTAGAGTTCAACCAATCAGATTTACCTTACACCACGTCGTCATAAATTTCTCAAATTAAATTGCGGCCTGGTTAAAATCTCTTTGCGTCTTCTTTTAAATGCTTCTGCGTTCACTAAATTTACCATTCAACGTCAATTTCCAGATTACAGGATGACTACATAGTTCGACAACCTCAAAGCATCCGATGTGGTTGTACTTCACCAGGGTCCAAACTGAAGATATCTGCATATGCAATAAATGCAAAATGCATATCAGTTACCAGAATTCCAACTCTAAAAATGCTGTCGCTCATCTAGAACTTAAACATAGCTCAATATTCGTAGACTTAAATCGGAAAAAAGCCGAGTACGATGCTGCAAAGAAGCCAAATCCTAAACTCTCAAAGAGCCAATTAACCGTAGATGCTCTTTTGCCAGTAGGAGCAGCAAAATATTCTTCCGATGATCAAAGGCAGCAAAATTTCAATCAGAAATTGCAGAAATGATTGCGGTTGATATGCAACCTTATTCGTCTGTTGAAAACAAAGGATTCCGTTTGCTGCTAAATTCGCTTGATTCAAGGTACGAAATCCCATCAAGAACTACATTTTCACGCAACGTAATTCCGAAAATGTTTAAGAGAGAGCAAGAAAAATTGAGGAGGCGTTTAGTGGAAGGTCAGATGGAATTCATTGCCGCTACCCGTGATATTTGGTCGTCACGAAATCAAGATTCATTCATTGATTTAACTTGTCATTATCTTGATTCCAACTTCAACGTGCACAATTATTTGCTGGATTCTCATTATTTTCCCGAACGTCACACATATGACAATATTTTAGAGAAAATTGATTTTGTTCTTGACACTTATCAGATTAATTTCAATTCGACAAAACTGATTGTTATTACGGATAATGCTAGGAATTATGTTAAAGCGTTGGGAAGCATAAGAGACAGCGTGCCTTCGTTACCTTGTTTTGGTCGTACATTGCAATTAGCAATAAATGATGCCGTAAACGCAACAAACAACTTGAGAAACACATTAAAAACTGGAAGTAAAATTGTGGAACATTACCATCGCTCAAATACCGCTCTGCAAAATTTATTTCGAAATCAACAAAAACTTGGCATGAAAGAACTGAAACTAGTTTCTGCAATTGACACTCGGTGGAATTCTGAATATTTAAAGGAAAAGCGATTGCTTAAAGTCAGGGAGCCCCTAACATTATCAATGATGGAAATCAATATGACTTTCTCACGAAGCAGTTCTGAGTGGACAAATATACAAAGTTTTGTGAACGCGTTGAAACCATTTTATGATGCTACATTTATATCATCAAGAGAAAAATTCGCTACTCTTTCCACAATAATTCCAATTCTACACAGTCTTCATTCAGTATTAGATAACTTCATTGCTAATTCGTCGTCTGATTTTACCACACTTCTTTGTAGTAAACTTAAAGAAAACCTTTCTATACGTTTCCCAAACAACTATCATGACAGCAAATATCACTTGTTGTCCATGTTAATTGACCCCAGATTTAAGGATATATTATTGTCTGAAACTGAGTCACGTTAAGCAAAATTACGTTTGCGTGAATTTTTGGAAACCATCGGCAATGTGTCTGAGCAGGTGCAACAGCAGGAACCCACAGAAGCTGTTGCTGTTTCTGCTTCTTCAAGTGTTTGGGCACGTTCGATGAGGCAGCATGAAGGAAAGTCCGCAAAACCACAGAGCAGCCTGAAAGCTCTGCATGCGAAGAGGAGATGAAAACTTTTTTCAGCGCTGCCGCAATTTCTAGAACTGAATACCCTTTCCAATTTTGGCGAAATCAAAAACCAAAATTTCGACATCTTTCAGTTGCCGCAAAAAGTCTTTTAGCGATTCCGGCTACAGCAGATCCATCCGAAAGAGTGTGGTCGGATGCTGGGAATATAGTAACGGCAGCCAGGCAAAGACTTTCGCAGATAAATTTTCGGATGTGGTTATTTTTGAGAGAAAATTTTAAATAAGTTCAATCTGTTCAGCTTTGGATTTGAAATAATTTCTTGCATTGAATTGATTTTTCCCTGCATTGAATTGAAATTGAATTGATTTTGAAAAAGCCTGGATCGCACACTCCTAGTCAATGCATATCGAAGGTTATAAGTACAAACAAACGTTAATATTCAGCTATAATCGAATCTAATGTTCAATACTAAGTTCGTGATATTTTAGTATTTTAACTCCTTACAATTCTTTTTACCACTTTTGAAGATAATATAAAAGAATAAAACAACGAATAATTATATTCATCGCCAATATAAATATTTTTCGAAATATAATAGAATTTGAATATGAAAAGTCGAAAATGGATTACAACGCAAAAGTACATTTTTTCTAATTGAAGTGGGTTAGTTGCTTGGATAAACAAGTAAGCTTCATCTCAAATTTTATTCCGAAATACATTTGAACGAAACTAATGAATTTAAGAGGACCGTACAGCACAAATGGTCAAAATTTGGCAATTTTGATTTTATAGTGAAATTTGACACTTGGGTAGAAGCGGAAATTTGTTTAAAAAATTGGAACCCCTCAAAGTGACTATTCCTGGGGTTGTAAATTATGAAAAATGACCAATTCGGCTGAAACTAGAATATTAAAATTTTGTATTAGACTATATATCAACAGAATATATCGCTATATATCAACAGAACAGTAAAATTCCCCAAGACACATATTTGATGGTAAATACATACAACATTATTATATATTATTATTTCTATTCTTCAATTACTATCTGTTAGTCCAAAATACCGTAGGCGGAATTTGACGAAAAAAATTACGTAGAAAACGGGCAATATAGGAAATTTTTTTTCAATTGGTTGCGTCAACCATCTAATAAGCTTCAAAATACAGTATTGGGAGACCAAAATGCCGTAGCCAGGGTTTGCAATGAATAAAATGAATTATTGGGAAAATCTTTGCTAAAAGAATTGCCACAGCGAATTTTTTTAGCAGGGCAGTCAATTCATCAGAAAAGTTATCTAGAGATTCTGAAAAGACTCTAAAATGCAGTTCGACGAAAGAAACCAGAACTTTGACCCAATGCGGAGATGTTGCAACTTGACCAAACTGCCACTCATGCAGCTTTAAGGGCAAAAGAATTCCTGTCAAAGAAATCAAAAGCGCTCTTTCATCATGCTCCTTATTCATCACAGCTAAAAAGTCTGCTTAAAGTACAAAGATTCGATGGCGTCGATCTAAAAAATATTCTTCGAAGAATTCCACAAAACGAATTCAATCTGTGTTTTTCTAAATGGAAACATCGAACGGGCAAATGTGTAGCAACTAATGGAGAATATCTTGAAGGCAACATTTTAAATTTTTGAATGACACTTATACAATCAAGATTTCAATCATTAAAATTCATATGTTAATATGTCTTTCTATTGCGGAACTTTGTCACAGCATGTATAAAGATCACTACCACTAAGATAACCAAGGCGTCGATTTCGACTTTTCTCAGCAATTATTATTAAAAATGCTTCTAAAAAATTCAGAAATAACGATGAATAAGAAAGCCCGGGACATTTTAATATTGAACAATCCAGGAACCTGGAACTTCAGGATCAAAGTCTCGTAAAAATCTAAATAATGAATCTTGTAAATATGTGTTCACACGATTTCAATTTTGTTATAGCTGATTGCAATCTATCTAATATAATTTTCAAAACCCCTAAATCTTATTAGTAGGGCGATATATTTTGATCTAAAAATGTACTATTTTGACAAGAAAAATCGACTAAAATCTAAAAATTTAATTTGTATTGACTTAATGAAAAAATTCGAATTGAATATATATTGATTAAAACGTGTTCTAAAGTACTGCTTACACATGAGAATGAAAAACATACTGTTTAATTACAACCCTTTACTAAAAGATTTTAGAGACGTAAAAAGATTCATTCAAGAATGGCATTAGAATATTGGACCATTTGAAGTTTAGTTGCAATTGCTGGATTTCTTGGAATATTTCCTCAAACTTGTAATCATGTCATTCATTTTAGCTAATCGCTCATTTATTTCGATTGGAATTCAAATTTGATAAACATTTTCACAAAAATACAGAAATTTGGGCCTCACTAAATATTTTAGACATTTTGACTTTAGAACCATGCTAAATATTTGCCCACATCGCGTTTTTCATTTCCAAAAAACTGGAATATGTCTTTAACCAAATGCCTTTCGGCATTTACGCACCCTACATATCAGCAGTTAGCGATTTGAAAATGAATATATAAATTGTCCAAAAACCAAAACATGTTATTCAGATTAAGTTACAATATTCTTGTAAAAATTTCAAAATTTAATCAGATGTAATCACTCTTTCTGTAATGTCAAACCATTCGATATTCTATTTTTTGGTTGGTAAATAGAAAATTGATTACTAACCATAAATTATTCACTGACTTCTTTAACGATAACAAGCTCTTTATTCTTTCATACTTAAATGACAAAGACATGCTTACATATACAACTTAGAAAAACTAACAAAAACAAAATTATTAATAAAAAGCATTAATCAATCAAAGCAATAGTGTTTCCAGGCATGCATTTTTAGAAGGAATTACTATGTTCTGGTGGCTTACAAGGTTGTTTTAACGATTTCTTGAAGATGCTAATATTTTTTGACAATCTAATGTGTCTATCTAACTTATTCCATTCTCTTCTGTGCTTAACACAAATGAATCTTGAAAATATTTGGACCGGTTTAATACTGCTTAAATGCGTTACTGATTGCGAGAATTATATTTTAAAATAGGGTCCATAAATTTTAGAGAACCTGTTAGCTTATTTGCGTGTTTTTACATGGTAACTAAACTCATAAATTTGATGATACATTTAATAATAATAAATGACTTTATTTAGCCGCTGAAGGCATACACTAGAAAAAAAATAAAAAAGAAATCAGGTTTTACGGCAGCGAGGAGAGTCACAGGAGATGAAATAGGAGCAAATGGAAGAGTAGGCGACGTTGGAGAAGGGCTCAGCGAAGAGGAAATTCATCAAAGATTTCTTGAAGCTCGGTGGTGGGGAAAAGAAATCAATCGCTGTTGGAGGGTTGAGAGACAAGATGTAATTAGCAGCAGTACAAGCACGATTGAAAAACGAGTGAAGGGTGCGATGTTTATTGGGACGACGAATGGAGAAAGTGACAACATCATCAAAGCGATTGGAGAGGGAATTAGAGAACTTAATGATATCAAAAGGATCAAGGTCCAATTTGCGAGTGAGCAAGCGATTGTACAGAAGTAGATCACAGACATGGAAGTAGAGTGACAGCAGGAGAGTGGAGAATTTGAGAAGGGCGTCTTTGTATGGCAAGGGAGAGATCCATTTGAAGGCATGCTTTTGGAAATGTTCAATAGAGTGGAACAAGGAACGGGAAGGCCACCAACAGGAAGATGCATAGAGAAGAATGGCGCGAGGAATGGACTTGAACAAAGAGAGTTTCACAGCAGAAGTGGAAGTAAAGGGAACATTGCGGAAGAAGGCAGAGTNCGAATGGAGAAAGTGACAACATCATCAAAGCGATTGGAGAGGGAATTAGAGAACTTAATGATATCAAAAGGATCAAGATCCAATTTGCGAGTGAGCAGTCGATTGAACAGGCATGGAAGTTGAGTGAAAGCGGGAGAGTGGAGAATTTGAGAAGGGCGTCTTTCTATGGCAAGGGAGAGATCCATTTGAAGGCACGCTTCTGGAAACGTTACATAGAGTGTAACGGGAAGGCCACAAACAGGGAGATGCATAGAGAAGAATGGCGCGAGGAATGGACTTGAACAAAGAGAGTTTCACAGCAGAAGTGGAATTAAAGGGACAGATTGAGGGAGATCGTTGATAGCAAGAAGAGAACAGCAAACAGCAAGCAGGGGAAGAAATAGACGAGTTGATTTTGACACACTGACGACGATTGGATAGGTAAGACTGAAAGAGTTCGATGAAATCAGCGGAAGTAAAGGGAACATTGCGGAAGAAGGCAGAGTGAGGAATTAGCTTTGCGGAGACGTAAGGACACATTACCAGACTCATTTAAGTTATCAGACAGTTGAAATCCAAGATGAGTATGGTGAGTTGAAAAGTTCACAGGAAGAGGAAGATCAGAAGGGGAGATTCAGAAAAGGAAATACCACATGTCTTGCTTGGGCTAAAATCAAGAAGACCGAGTAGACAAAAGCTCAAGATCAGAGGTAATATAGGAGGCAAAAGAACTACCAAAGTTGAAAATCGCGGTGTCATCAACATACAGTAGACAGGATGAGTTGAAAACAGATTGAGAGAGGTCGTTGATAGCAACAAGGAAGAAGAGAACAGCAAACACGGAACCTTGAGGAGCACCACTAGAGANACGACGATTGGATAGGTAAGACTGAAAGAGTTCGATGAAATCAGCATAAAAGCCAAATAAACATAATTTGTTAAGAATGATAGAATGAGGGAGCCGATCAAAAGCTTTAGAAATGTCAAGAAAGATAATGCAACCAGGATTATTACGGTCAGAGTGGAAATAGCAGTTTTCAATCAAAGTGAGCAAGTTAGTGATGGTAGAACGACCCGGAAGGTTATCATGCTGAGAAGCGGAGAAGAGGAGACGAATTTTAGGGAGCAAATAACGAAAGAAAAGACGCTCAAAGATGATTGACAGCCGAGAAAGAATAGCTATTGGACGATAAGAAGTGACTTGAGAGGAGGGAAGCTGATTGGATTTTAATAGTGGAAAGATCCAAGATGTTTTCCAGCAAGGCGGAAAACGCTTAGAGGAGCAAATATAGGAGAAGAGATGATTTAAATGGATGGAAAGAGTTGAGGAAGTTTCGTGAATGACAAGGGATGGGACGCCGTCAGGATAGCAGGGACCAGACAATTTGCAGGACTTAAGCATGAGGGAAATATCATGGACGTTGAAGACGATGTCACATAGGCGAATCAGTGGGGAGGTAGCAGGACGACCAGGACAGAGCGAGACGGGATCAGAAAAATTAGAGGAGAAATAGGTATTGAAGAGATCAGCTTTCTCCAGATCCGAGTGAGCAGAAGGATGGTTCCAATTTAAGCTGGAGAGATCAGGTTTGGAATGCAAGGAGCGCAAAAAAGAGTAAGAGTCTTGAAGAGATCCAGAGGAGAAGCTGGACAGCAGAGAGATATTTGTCGAGTTCCATGAAGTTGATGACGTCTTCTGTAAGAGAAGAGAAATTGAAGCAAAAAGATCCAGAACAGCGGATTCACAGGCGTCATTAGAGTCAAGTGTATTCCAACAAACATTAGGAAGGTTGAAGTCACCACAGATGAGGAGATGAGGAGGAGTGGGAAATCCAAATTGACGAGAGAGAGTAATAGACTGATCATGAAAGTACTCAAGCATGGATGAAAAATCACCAAGGAGCGCAAAAAAGAGTAAGAGTCTTGAAGAGATCCAGAGGAGAAGCTGGACAGCAGAGAGATTTTGTCGAGTTCCATGAACCGCGGATTCATAGGCGTCATTAGAGTCAAGTGCATTCCAACAAATATTAGGGAGGTTGAAGTCACCATAGATGAGGAGATGAGGAGGAGTGGGAAATCCAAGTTGACGAGAGAGAGAGAGAGAGAGAGAGAGAGAGAGAGAGAGAGAGAGAGACTGATCATGAAAGTATGCAAGCATGGATGAAAAATCAGCAAGGGGAATACGAAAAGGGCTGCTGGAAGGAGGGTTGGTAACACAGAAGGGAAATAATGTGATCACTGAGAACAACAGCACAACCGCAACAGAAGTCAAAGAAAAAAGACTCAAAGGAGAGGGGGTGGATGTCAAGGTTAGGGCAATGAGAGGCAATCAGATCACCACCCTGACTAGCACTAGAGCGACCCAAAAGGCAGATAACTTTAAGTGCGGAGTTAGGAAAAACAACACTGTCATTAAGAGATGCCTCCAGCCAGGTTTCAGTAATGAAAATGAAGTCAACAGGAGACTGTAAGAAGTTGTAAAAACTGAGACGACGGTTTAATGAGACAAGACTGCGAGCATTGGCGAGCAAAAAAGAGAAACCAGAGTTGGGATTAGGAGTGAGATCCTAGCAAGGAGGAGCAGGTAGACAATCAAGACCAGCAGCATCATGACGACGGGGACGAAGGCCAAAAGATTTGCGCTCAGCATCGGAGAGACGGTAGTATCGGAGTTAGTAACCTGTATTTTGATAAACAACTTCTAGTTAGTTGTTTATCACTGTTGAATAGCGTCCATATGGCCTATTATAGCCGCTATTTATTCTTTCATTTTGGTATATATTTAAGGAATTCAAAATTGTGCATGCATACAATGAAGTGATGATAAAAAAAGAATTTATAAGAAATGGTTCCTGCAAAATGTTTTTCAATTCTGTGATGTATTGGATTCCTTGGTTCATTTTTCTCAATTTGCTTCTTATAAATTCATTAAAGTTCAAAGTGAATATGTGATTGTGCTGGACTGTTGTTTCGCTGACATTTAAATTAATTCCCTTGGCTATGGTTTTACAGTTATTTGGNTATAGCCGCTATTTATTCTTTCATTTTGGTATATATTTAAGGAATTCAAAATTGTGCATGCATACAATGGACTGATAATAAAAGAATTTATAAGAAATGGTTCCTGCAAAATGTTTTTCAATTCTGTGATGTATTGGATTCCTTGGTTCATTTTTCTCAATTTGCTTCTTATAAATTCATTAAAGTTCAAAGAGTTATGCATTTTGAGACCTGAATATGTGATTGTGCTGGACTGTTGTTTCGCTGACATTTAAATTAATTCCCTTGGCTATGGTTTTACAGTTATTTGGAGAAAATGTCATGAATTGTGTTTTTGTATATTTTTGTTAATGGATTTTGGTTGATATATTGAATTTTTTCTAAACTTGATTCAATAATTTTAGAGGTCATATGAAGACTTGGGTTCTTTGCAATTATATATGTATCATCAGCATATTGGAAAATCAATTTATCCCCGATTTCATTACTTATGTCATTGATGTAAATAGAAAACAGCAGTGGGCCCAGCACTGTTCCCTGTGGAACTCCTTTTATTGGGGTTTGATATTCAGAATAGAAATTTCCCACTTTAACACGTTGTTTTCTACTAGGAAGCTAGAAAGCAATTTAATAATTCAACACTGTTTCTATCAAAGCCATATGCAGTTAATTTTTGACATAGTATGTTGCGGTTCATGCTGTTGAAGGCTTTGCTCAGGTCAAAGAAGTTACTGCTGTGCTACTATCATTATTTAAGCTGAGGCGGATGTCTTCAATTACACTTAACAAAGCATCTGTCGTAGAATATTTAGCACTAAGTCCAAACTGGTTTTCTGATAATATACTATGGCTATTGAGATATTCATATATTTGATTACTTAGGATTTTTTCGAAGAATTTGGCGAATGGGTTTGTGATTGAAATTGGTCTATAATTAGAAGCAACTAATGGGTTTCCTTTTTTGAAGATTGGTGAAAAATCTGGCAATTTAAGTCGTTTTGGAAATTTTGCCTGTCTTATTAAGTAGTTGAAAATAAATAGACGCGGGTCAACAAACTGCAGAATAAATTTTTAATAACTGAAACAGGAATATTTCTTTCCCACAGGATTTATTTACATCAAGGCTTGCGATGGTTTTAAGCAAAGTTCTTTTAGTTATAAAATTGAAACTGAATGAAGAGTTCACTTTTTCAGGAAGCTTAACTGTTGTTACTGTACGATCAAATGTACCCTGCCTTATAAATGTGCAGTTGAGATAAGCTAGCTCTTTTTGATTTCTGACACCTTTTTTGTTAATATATAAACTTATGAGACGTATATCTAGCCTTTACTCCTGTTGAGGAACTTATTCATAAAACACCATTTATCTTTGCTTTTCAAAATAACAATTGATGTTATTTTTTCTTAGAAATGACTTACTACCAGGCATACCTAGAATTGTATTGCAAAATTTTATGACAAAATACATTATTTTTAGTCACCAAATAATTAATTTGTTTGTTTGTTTATTTTAGCAATAAATTTCTTTTCTGGATATAGCAAATTTGGAAGAAATCATTTTTGTACGAATTTCGTGCAGAAAATAATTCTTCCAAATCATCAACAGTAATTTCATATAAAATTTTTATATACCAGAATGTTTTGTCTGCAGGAATATCTTGCTATTTAGCATTATTGGCCCTAATTTCTTTTGATAACTCGTAAATGGATATTTGATATTGTTGAATTTTCTTTTTTTAGTATGACATAATTATTATAACAGAAATTAAATTATTTAAATTTCCATTAACTAAAAATTAACAATCTACATTTAAATATTGGCAATTGATTTAACAGGAATATATTGCGCACCCTTCCTTACTACATATGTAATAAATTCGTTTAGTATAATAGACTTCTAATACAAATATAATTATAACAGATTGTACGTTATTATACAACTTACCCTACGCTTTTTCGTGCAGGTTGTGCGAGAAAAATAATCGTCAGGAAGTTCCAAAAATTCTTGAATTGATTGAACATGTTGCTTTTTCATCTTCTCCTTCCGAGAGGATGAGAGCCCATCCATTTTGGCTAAAATCAAAGCAGTAAATCAACAAATATTTAATATACATGTATATTAAGATTTGCTTAATATATGAACTCGGCATATATTTCGTAAACACGACCGAAACCAGATCAAACGAAAATGCAAGCAATCAGAATATATTTATTATAAATCTTAAGGACATTAACTTAAGAAGCAGGTTATCTTACTTTAGTAGGGTGAATTATTTACAAAATTTGAAGTTATCATATTTTATGTAATGTAATATTGATTTTATAGTGTAATCAAGGTATACTAGATGAGAGTTTAAAACCCTTGAATGCAGGCTAGTAATTCAATTGAAGAGCCCATTGCTTGCTAATGCTAATACTGAATTGATAGGGTGAATTTACTGATATAATAGTATTTTAAAGAATATGTTCACGCCCGATAAATTAGAGAACGAGACAAAATACCTACCAAGTTTATCATCCTCGCATTCAGATTCCCATTTGCTTTTTTCTGGTAAGATAATCTAGAAAAAGTGGTTATCTTCTCCATTCCACTTGCTAACTGATTGGCTAGAAAAACGTAAAGAACATGTAACATTTAAACCGCAAAAAGCGGCGGAAAATGCATGACGTATTTTATTGAGAGATTTTTTGAGAAAATTTGCTAATGTTAAATAAAGAATAGATTTTTGCCAGTGAAACTTACAGTAAAATTTACAGTCTCAATAAACATTGGTTAGCAGAATTTGAGATCTGCATAGAACAGTGGGCCCTCTGTGAAGTATATTCGACAATGAAAAAGTTTGATGCAATTGAGGAAAATATAACTTTGTAACAATTCATTAGTTAAATTGAAAAGTAATTAATTACATTGACTAATTTGTTAAAAGCGAAAAAGTAACCAATAACAAATCTGATTGCATAAAAAACATTGATGCATACGCAAGCTACCTTGTGATCTGAATCACTACGACGTGGTGATCTATCTTTTTCAACACTCCTGCTTCTACTTCGACTGGGTTTATCACTGACTATTTCCATCTCCACCTAAACAGATATTTGAATTGTCACAAAGAATTTGAAGCAAACAGACAACGTACATCTTGAATATCGTGTGATTGAAGAAAGGTTCGTGTATCGATTCTGGTAAGTGATTTTGGAACCTCTTCCCAACCAGTGATGATTTTCTCAATCTCCTTTTTATCGCGTTTGTGAATATTGCGTTTCAGACAGAGAGACAATGGACATTTTAACTCAATTACGTAGCACTAAAACATGGACTGATTAAAATGGTAAAACTTTTACTATATTGATATTTTAATGTTAAGACATTTTTCCTGACGTGACAATTCGTTAATAGTAGATCATAACCAAATGAATAATTCGCTTAGGTAAACAAATTGACCCAGTGTGATAACTCACTTATGATTTGCAAATGCTATGCGTATAATATGACTACGAAGTTAAAGCAAATAAAAATCTTTAGAAATGCATAAACAATGTTTCCATTTTAAATGAATGCTTTTTTCTTAAAAATCTTGCTGAATTCAATTTACTGAGTTTACACAAACACATTACGAGCAATCGGGAGTGGTTGTACGAACCGCTGAAATTCTGCGTAATACTGCACGATCCATACACATAGTTTCTCTCACATTGCCGAGTTACAGATGACCTCAGCAATGTGGAATTCTCTCGCATGAATTTTGTTACACATTGCTCAATTAGTTTTCATATTACGCAAAAAACACACTAGCAGTATAGCCATGTCCTAAAACTGCATCGAAATGGAAATGATGATGAATACACCAGAGATGGAACGGGCCAACTACCGGTGGAGGCTAGTTTAAAAAGAAACCGGCAACTACTGAAATACAGACGTTTTGAAAATTTCAAGAAAAACCGGAACTTTTTTCCGGAAAAAATATTTTCCATAGCAAAAGCGAGAAATTTTATATATATATATATATTTCGTTTCGTGGTCGCTGACGCCGACATCAGTTTTCTCTATCTATATTACCTGAACTGAATGCAAATTTTTACAATGAAACAATTAAAAAAATTGATTAACATTTTAAAATTTATTTTTTCCACATCAAGCACGCCATTCAAAATAACGAAGTTATACATTGTCTTCCAATTTCTTACATTTTCAAATCAATGATCTTCTCTATTTTAACAATTCCATTGAGACATTTTTAACTACGTATCACATAATAATATTATGAGTGGAACACAATGCGACATTCATGGAAATTTTCTTATGCGCCGCAGCAAATTAGATTTATTCTCAGAACAACATGTATTTAAGATGACGCTAAGATAGTATGTTTACACATTTACAATCGTTTGATCTGAAGCAACAGTGTAGTTGTTCAAATTGATGTCTCTATATTCACAACATTCATGATATCATACAAATACGATGTGTTATAATTTTCTATTATATGTTTTGTACCTAATTTTAGGTAATTGAAGTCATTTATTCGGTATATATCCTAACTCTGGTATATATATATATATATATATATATATATATATATATATATACAGAGAGAGAGGAGAGAGATTGTTAACAACGATAAATATAATAATACCTGTTTTCTAGGGATTGTCTGGTTCAGCAGCTGAAGAAGCGTATCAACTTTCGCGACCCATTCCTATGTGCCGCCGTTGCACTTGATCCACGCTTTAAGACAAGTTTGATTCCAGACGATCTTCTGCCTGAAATCGTCGAAGTCCTTGAGGAACATCTCGATCTCCCAGTGGAGAAAGACCCCCCTGCTGTTTCATCAATCCAGCAACCGCCACCGCCAGCAAAATCATCACTACTGGCGCGTGCGTGTCTCTCTGCAGCCAGCCAGCATATTTCTGCAAGCAAGCCAACGTNCTCTTCTCCTGTCCCCGTTACTAGTGGTGCCCCTCAAGGCTCAGTGTTTGCTGTTCTTTTCTTCCTCGTTGCCATTAACGACCTCCCTCATTCTGTTCTCAACTCGTCTTGCCTGTTGTATGTTGACGACACTGCGATTTTTTATTTTGGTTGGTCTTTTGCTTCGAACATTTTTTGTGATCTTGAGCACTTGTCTACTTGGTGCTCTGTCAACCATCTTGATTTTAGCACTACCAAGACATGTATGATTTCCTTTTCTGTGGCTCCCCCTTCTGATTTGCCTCTACCTGTTAACTTTGCGCCTCATCACACTCATCTTGTAGTTCAACTTGCTGCAAACTTATATTGGCCNGCATGCATCTTTGCGTATCTGTGAGGATCGCAATGGTACAAATCATTATTAATTCAAACATTCGTAATGCCATCTGATCATACAAAACAATTGTTCATAGAACTTTTCTGTATATGTACCCATGAATCAATAATATGTTAATGATATAATATTGAATCCAATATGTTTTTAATGGCATTTTTCGAATTCTTAGATTTTTTAATTATTGACTGATTTTGTTTGAGTAGAAATGCTTTCTTTGTTGATAATATATATATATATATATATATATATATATATATATATATATATATATATACACACAAACACGAAAGAATGCGAAACATTGCGTTGGTGGAATAATTGATACAAAATGTCTAAACCGTTAAAAATGACTGTTTGAAAAATGTATTTATATAAGGCCACGGTTAGACTAGTGATTGGTTCAAAAGTGATCTAAAACATTTTGATTGAATCGCACGTCTAACCACCCGAGATAATTAGGGATGTGACGATCACGAAGAAATCGTCGCGTTCGATTCCTTGTGATTATCACATTGTTAATTACCTTGGGTGGTTAGACGTGCAATTCTTTCAAATGTGATAGATCAACTTCGAACAATCGCTAGTCTAATCGTGGCCTAAGGAACAGAAATTAATGATAATTCTCTTTTAAAAAGGCAATCAACATCAGTAAGAATTCAGAAAATGATGATGACCTGAAATCCATTTGCAGTAGAGTAATCAGCCATCTCCC
>CABFPE010000030.1:166804-204310 GCA_900660155.1 Hofstenia miamia | reverse complement strand
CAACTTCGAACAATCGCTAGTCTAATCGTGGCCTAAGGAACAGAAATTAATGATAATTCTCTTTTAAAAAGGCAATCAACATCAGTAAGAATTCAGAAAATGATGATGACCTGAAATCCATTTGCAGTAGAGTAATCAGCCATCTCCCTGAAGAATTTGTAACGATCGTTCGGCGCATCAACAATGATCAAATTAAAATAGCCGTCATCCACAGTTTTCCTAACGGTCTTTAACATGCTTTTACGGTAAGCATCTTCCATTTCACTTTCATAAACATAATTCATAACCTAAAATATTTATAAATAATATCTCACATGTTTCGTTGCGTACATGGTGTATTTAAGCAAGCATATTTACAAACAGTTTGCGATCCTCTAGCGAGTAATTTAAAATATTAAAATTTAGATATTTAAACATGAATTGTCGCTAAACTATTGAATCAATGACTATTTCAAATAACCTTTTTCTTAATGGTTTTGCCATCTTGATCCTTTTCGAGTTTTTCTTCTTCGTTCATAAAATAGTCATCAAGACTGAGGATTCTTGGTGGTTGATTTGTGAATTCGAGCTCTCGTTCCTAATTTAGATCCTAATGTCATTAAAACACCCTCAAAATTTTACCTTTATCATCTTTGCGAGGAAGGATTTTCCACTACCTGGTGGCCCACGAATGAACATTACAAGCTTTTCAGGACGTATACTACGACCAGGCTTCTCAAGCAGTGTTTCCAAAGAAACTGAAGTTATTTGCGGCTTCGCTGGAGGACCACTTATAGAACATCGTTAGAATTTTAAGAAAAGGCAAAACTACATGTATAAGAAACTACACAAACCACAAAAGAAATATTTTGAAATAATGACAAAACAACTCTAAAGTGAAAGAAATATAGGTTGAAAGATTCTGCTTCTACTACCTTTATGAAAATATATTTCAAGGAAAAAGCATGATAACATTCATGAACTTTTTAAAAATAAATTAATGTCAGAAAATGCTTTAAATTTATGAGTAGAAAGCACTGCCGTCATATTTAATGCAAAAGTTGAACAGAAATTCGAAATTGGATTAAATAGACTTATTAACAAGGTTAAATACGTATACTATAAAAACTCAAACTTATATATCGCATTTGCCTTAAATTCGAAAATATTGATTTTATTAATCATTAAAACGCATATTTCTATTCTGGAAAATAATTCGGTTTGAATCAATTTAATATGCTTCCTACACCAACCAAAAACACTACAAAAACATGCAATTTCGTTTAGTTTATAATCTTTAACAAAATTATAAATTCAGAACAGGTAGCTCTGTAAATTACCTTGTCAATGGATCTCTCCGACTAAGTGGAATTTGAGGCAGTATTTTTCCAGTTCCTGGAGATCTACTTCTATGACCAGGGGGAGAATTTTGATGACGATAACTACGAGGAGGAGACCTGTTTTTGGGTGGATAAGGCCGTCCATTTGGTGATATGCCGCGAAGATAAGGCGAACGGTCTCGTATTGGAGGACTTCGACTCCGACGAAGATGTCCACGAACATGTGGCGAATGACTACGATGTGGTGGAGAACGTCCATGAAATGGTGATCGACTGTGATGTGGCGATCGTGTGCGAGGGGGAGATAGCCCTTGATTGTAAAAATATTCTGTACTTCGTGGTGACCTGGAACGATAACGTCGAGGAGGTGATTTGGAATAGTGGTAGTCATGAGGTGGAGATCTACTTCGATAGAAATTTTGTGGAGGTGATCTACTTGATCGGTAATTATCAGGAGGTGATCTACGATGCGAAATATGCCTGTCATCCGGATAAATTCGATGTGGATCCCAATCAGGCGGAGGGTCTCTCGATCTATATTCAGGTGAACGTCTTCTTTCAAATGAATCGTAATGTCGTGGTGGATAATTTCGGTCAAAGCCTTTTTCATAACGGTCGTGATAATCTGGAAGATAATCCCGACTAAAAATAGCAACCATTATATTATTTACAAACACTGTACAATGCTGAAATAATTTATTTTTAACTGTCTAATAAGTGGGTGAAGCAGATGTAATGTAATCATAAAATCTAAAAATCTTTAATAACTCCCTAATTACTTAATGGATTTTAAAGAACAAAGTATTAAGAAAATAATCAAAATTGCTAGTCATATTTAAATACAACATTTTTCATGTGCTGGCCTCATAAATGTAAACAATAATTCCCCCAATTTTACAAATTGCTCAGCACCGCATTGGTGAGATCTGGTCCAACTTGTTGAGTTTTCCTTGAATGGCTGCCTTGAGCAGTCAGTATTTATTGGTTTTTCACAGTAAACTTATCCTCGTAGGTAACACTTTTTATCAGTGCAGTGATAAGCAATTTGCAAAATAAGAGCCAATTCATGTTTTTATTCAAGAACTCAGTGCATTAAAAAATTTTGTATTTTAAAAGTAATTAAATATAAATGAATTGTAATATTTGACAATAAAATCGTTATTAAGTTTTAGCGGAAAATTATTTTTAAAAGAAATGTAAACTTGGATAATTTCACAAGTAACTAGTATCTAAACGATAAAGTAAACTTGAAATAATTTTTAGGAAAGCATATCTACTTCAAAACATAAAATTTGTTTCATTGCTATATTTTCTACATTAAACACATTTGAAATTGAAAGTGTAATGTAAAACTTATAACTAGAAAATATTCTAAATGCAAACAACTATATCATGATTGCAAAGAAGTTACCTTGAAGGCAATGGACTACCATGTCGCGTCGGACTAACTGAATAACGATCGTCACGTCTAGGATATCTAGAACTTTCAAGTGGATGGAATCTATCATCCAATGGGAAATCTCGCGGTCTATTGTTTTGATCGCGAGAATATTGCCGATCACGTGGTGGAATATCTTGCTCGTGGGGTGGATAAGAATCTCGAGTTGGGTGCGAGCGATCATGAGGCGGGTAACGATCATGGGGAGGATAATGATCACGTGGTGGATAGGGGTGATCATGTGAATAATTGCGATCGTGGGGTAGATAACCTCGATCGTGAGGTGGATAATGACGCTCATGGGGCGGGTAATGATGTTCATGAGGTGGATAACGTTCATGAGGCGGATAAGGACGATCATGCGGTGGATAAGGATGTTCATGAGGAGGATATGATCGATCGCGCGGTGGATACGGAGCATTTCGATAATCTAAACAAATAATTCAAAACATTGAATTAAACATCGATTTCAGTGATGGGTATTCAATAAAAGAACTATACCCCACCCCACTCGACAAACAATTTGATTAATCGAACCCGACTATTGATTCCCTTACCCATCCCAGCTATCGATTCACTTACCCGACCTGACTCGAGTAGCAAAAAACAAAATACTCAACAAACAAGTATGTACATAAATTGCAAGCAAATAAATACGAAATATTGCATTTTATTCAGTATATCATACTCGAGGTAGCTTGCTCACTGAGCGTACCGGACCCGACCTTCTCAAATTCAAATATTGTGCCCGAACCCGACGTTACTCGATACCGGAAGTAGGGTTGAGTAAAGTCGTGCACCCGATGCCCATCTCTGATCTATTTTCAAATGATTGCTACTCTTTAAACAATACAAAATATTGGGGTGACCAGAAAGTGATGAACCCTCTTAAATATATCTGCTATTTTTTTAAAGTATAGTCTGATTTTGACATGGAAAAAAATTTCATTATCTAATTCTCAAAATTGAAAAAAATTACAGTGCAATATGATGTATTTTGAGAATTACGAAATTTTTAAAATCATGATTAATGCTTGTGCAACGAACAAAAAAATTAGTACGTATCGCACACGTATTCACCATCATTGGCAATGACGGACTTGTTTAAGAAAGTGATCCTCTGGAATTGAATGTAAAGCACTTTCGATAATTTCCTCAATTTCCATGTGGGATGCGTAGGTCACACTTCTCAGGCATTTCTTCAACTCCCTGAACAGCCACCTGTCGCACAAATTGAAGTCTGGGCTGTAGGGTGACTGACAACCATGAAAACTCCACGATTTTGGAAAAACTTCTGGGCGCCATTTGAAATGTGAGCACGTGCGTTAGCAGCAATTCTCTGTACTCATGACTCCTTTAAAATGGACAATTTGTTCAATCTCGCTTAAATTTGTATTCGTTGCGCCTATAATTTTCAAATGATATCTAAAGCTGAAAAGTGCTGTTAGACTAATCAGAATTTAATGAAATATTGCATGGAACATTATGAGTATTACTTCTTACAACTTCTAAAGTTTCAGGAGAAACAAAATAAAGTTAATTTAGTTAGAATTAAAGGCTCATTACTTTTTGGTCACCCCAAATATATAAAAAGTGCTCGGAATAAATTGAAGTTTGAAAACGTTGGTTAAATGACAACCTAATGTGAAAAGGGTTTTTTAAAAGCCCGCAGCAATCTCTAAATTAACAACAAAATTGTAACAGAATTGAAAACAACTTACAATCTCGAGGAGGATCTTGAAAAGACTCACTAAACATTCAAAGATATGATTGGATATACTATAAATTAGTAAACCTCTTTTGTTGATAATAAGCTTTACCAAATCGATTATACCATTGGCGGTATTCGAAATCTTCTTTGTATCGACGGGCATCTACATTTGGGTCATCGGGTATACGAATATCATCGTCGACATGTTGTTTTTCCGGTGATGTATGTGGTATATCTGTCTGGGGTTGAGAATTTGATGACTGCTCTTGTTCGGGTATTTCATTCTAATAATTCAAAATCAATAAATTATTTAACAATTTAATACGTAGTACAATATTTACTGAAATAATACTACAAAAACTACAGAACCCCTTTTCAATGCTCTCAAGTTTTCCCAGTAGATTTTTTAAATTAATTAAAACGAAACGTTCACTGTACATTTGATACTCAATGTTTACAAAAAGAAGGGTGTGCTTGTGCAGCAATTTAATATTCCCATTACTCATTTACTCACAGTTGTCGATTGCAATGGTGACTATGTTCAATTACTTGTTTTGGTTCATCCCAACTTCGATTTTTTCAATATAATATATATATATATATATATAAAGTACTTACTGAATTTGTCATTATTTCCAAGAATTTTGAGGGCTGCCTTAATGGCATCGAAATCTAGATCAGCAACGTTAATATCCTCAGAGGCTTTATCGACAATGTTTTCTGAAACTGTTTCATTACTATTGTCAGTAAACTGTTGTCTGTTATTACTAGGGATTGGTAGCAAAGGCTTTGTGGAATTTTCTTTGGCAAACTCAGATTTATGAAGGTGTGATTCTTTCGAATAGTCAGGAGCAGGAAAACGAGGTACAGGAGGAGGTGGATTTCGTTGAAAATAGACAGGAGGCTCATATGGCGGGAATGGTGGTTGCATTGGATAAGGCCTAGGCTCGTAATTAAAGTTGGGTCGACTTGCTTGTGGAAGTAGCGGACCTCTTGGATGTGAAGATGGAGGTGGGTTTCTAAGTGTATTAGTTGGCAAAAGAGGAGCACGATTTTGTGGACGATAATCATTTGTTTTGGGCCGTGGAATATGAGCACTAGATGGGGCAATTTGTGGTGATTCGAATCGCGGTCGAACTGCTCTTGTACGCAATAAAGGTTCTGAATTGAAGTGCTGGGGTGTCTTTGTATTTGCAGAAGGAAATTGAGCACGATAAGGAACTGGATTACTGAGCAATGGAGTTTTGGTCATTTGAACGTTTGCTGGCTCATTTCGTAATAAGGTCTTTGGCTCACGCATAATGGAAAAATTTTTATGAGGACTATTTGAACTAGTTTTCTCAGGAATCTTTTCAGTTGTAGGTTTCTCAGCAGGTTTTATAAATTCATCACCGTCATATTCAGCTAAAAACAAACTAGGTGGTGGTGGAGGAAATTGATCTCCAGGGCTAGGCGAAACATCAGAATATGACTGAACAGACTTTTTCTGCGTTATGTTGTCCAAATTTTTGGTAGTATCTTCAATTTTTTTATTGATATCTCGCTCTTTCTCTTCCAGTGATTTCCAGCTTGCACTAAATTAATATAATTTTCAAAGCTTTCTTATGCTTATAATACTTTTGTATAGAAAGTTTAATTGTTGCAACATACATGTACAACAAACATTTACAATTGCAAATTATTATCCGCGAACTAATTGCGAACAAATGCAAATTTAAAGTGAGAAGATCAACTATATCAATAAGGTGAAAATATCAATACTGGTCAACTCAATTTCTGACCTGTAAACAAAAGTGAATAATTTGCAATTAATTAGTGCAGTCATCTTATCACGTGTCATGAAAATTATAAAAAACTAAAGTTAAAACTCTATCCATTTCTAGATAACTATTAACTAACTCATTGTAGAAATTGAAAATTCCGGATAAACCACATTAATTAATTACGTAGTTGATGATCTGAAAAGCAGAGGCGTACCCGGGGGAGAAATGGGGGCAATGTTTCTCTTCAGATTTCCAATTCGAATTATAAAATATTAAAAATAAGACAATAAAATGTTTATTTTTTGCAATATTTTAACACGCCCATTGTTTACTACAAACTAGTAGTGTGAACGGGGGTTGCACCCCTGCGACCCCGCAATTTTTTGTAGCACAATTTTTGACCCTGCAATCATTCTTTGTTTTCAAAAAATCAATTTATTCAATACAAATTTTAAACAGTAATCTTAACCTCAATGTCGCACTGACAATGCTGCAGTTTAGATATCTAAGGGCACATTAATAATGATGTAATTCTTGTAATCTGATTTTGAAAAAGAAATATTAATAGTTATTCAACACACGCTATTAATAAAAAAATTCTGTGTCCAACATGAAAAGTCCGTTATTTAGTAATAAACTGCATCACATATTCTTGTGCAATTCAATTGAATAATATCCCATTCCAATGTATTTGTATATATGATCGTAATTCTCTAATTGAGTGCTGCTGTGCAATTTTTTGTTGGTACAGAAAAATTGGAGTTGCGGGAAACATGCATGTTATAATTATTTAGATGTAAGAGAAATCAACACAATGTATTAAATTGACAATCAAGAAATACATTGTTTCATAAACATAGCACTATATACTTTATTATATTGAAAACATAACAAATGTACATTTGTTGTAAATATAAATTACTTTTAGTTTAAATGCAAACATTTGAAGGTGTTTATCAATTAGATGTGTTTTTCACTCATAAGTCTCAAACTTTGAGCTTCTTCAGACATTGATAATATATGTACATAGTTTATTGTATGTACTATATATTGGATTAAATTCAAAATCAAATACCTTAGCCACGGATGCATTTTTATTACATTTTACTAATTTGCCACTTAAGCCTAAAATAATATAAAATCTCACAATTTTTTATTTTGTTACTTCAAAAATTCAGCGGCGCATTTTTTTTCACTGGTCTGAAGTTAATAGGATCAAATCTGGCAGAGAAACTGCAAATGGAAATTGAATTTAATCAAAAATGCTTATATTCTTAGCTTTTACTGAACGGATTTCAAATTTTTTTATATTCTCTTGCGCATATCACCGTTGCTTAAACAAAAAAGAATTTTTAAAATTTGACTAAAATTGAGTGTGCAAATTGAGAAAGTGTTTTCCAAGCGTACACTATTTTTCCATGCATAGATTCAAATCAGAATTCTATTGGCTGTTATTTTCAAAGGAACATTTTGAGGGCTTTTTTCAAACGAAAAAGTGAGTATCATCTTTAACAAAAAAATTCATAGGGTAATGGGGGTCAAAGAATCTGTATACGGCTTCAAAACCGGAAAAAGCAGCTTTTCTCTATAATAGGTTAGCTCTTATCAGCGGCGTGATACAGGACCCTACCCGCACGCCTCACATTGTATGGCATTACATGCCAGTCACCAAGATATTCACATGGCAATGCTAAGAAGCTATTCAAAAATAAGATAATTTGAATAATTATATTACGACGATAATGTTATGCAGAGATATTTGCAAAACTGAGTGGAGAGCATTTTATGAAATAATAAGTATAAAAAAATAAAACAAAACAAGTTTTCAGAAAAATGTTGAAATACAGTTTTACAAACAAAGTAAGGAATGTATGACATGAAATTTCATGAAGATAATGCTCGCGATATGGCAACGTACTACTAACACTTCAATTTCGTACCGTATTTATTATTATTAAAAGCATACAATGGTACTAATAAAGATACTATATTACATACTTAGGTGTATTTTGGATAAAATCTATTTAATTTAAATTACGAAGAGATTACAAAAAATTTCAAACGTATTAATTTATTCATATTTTAATATTATCTACATCCTCTTTTACTTATTATTAACAACATCAATATTATCTAAAAATATTCGAATTTTCGTTCACTTTCAGATAATTCCTTCAGCATATTTTGAAACATTTACATTACCAGGAAAATGTCCCTAAAATTTTTGCAGTTAATGAATAATAATTTACTTGCTTGAATTTCTTTTGAACTAATGTGACTACATTATAATACTCACACCCTCGGTTAATAAAATATTGAACCGTTTTCCCTTCTAGTTCAAATCTTCAGAAATCATAAGTTGAGCATAGGAAAATCTTCAGAAATCGGAAATTTTAATGCATAATATAGGTACTCATGAATTTTAGATACTGCTCGACTTAAAAGTTTTGCGTTTCCTGCAAAAGATATATTAATCAAACAAAATTTGACAACTGTTGGATTTTTAATGTTCCCAACAACTACACCACTTAAACACGTATTACGACGAAAAATTTGTTTTAAACTTTTTGTTTAATTTACTGTATAAATTTCTGTTTAATTTATATATTCAAGCAACAAAATTTTTATTGTAGCCTGCAAATTCTGGATTTCAAAAACCCCAACGACTGCAACATATACGTTTATTGGCGTAGCATAGAAAATTTTGGAATTTACATAAAAGATTTTTAAATACAACATTGATTTCATATAATTCAACATTATTTTATGTACACCTGTGTTTATTTTGCAGTGCGAACAAAAGTAAGCAATTTATTTCACAGTCGAAAAATTTTAAAAACACTTTTTGGTAAAATATTGCAATACAATAAAATATACAACTACATGCAAGCTACAAGAAGAGACTACACATAATGATTTTTTAGATGAAAATCAAAAAACATATCATGTTTTTCACTGATATCATGTTATGGAGACCCAATTTGATTGAAATCAAGACTTTGTATAAACGCAACATTTAATTGGCAGCAGTTAAACGAATTCTAAATCACAATGTGTTGTTACAAACAGCGTAGCATAAACAAAACGCGGAGATTTTAATATAGAATTCTTTGTAAGCCAATAATATTTCGCAAACGACGCTAAAGGTCCCACGAAAAGCAATTATTCTCAGCACAACATAGCATATTTGGAGAATATTAGTTGAAATGGATCACAACATTCTTGTATAGCTTAGAGCAATAGTTTGATAAAATCCTTAAAACATCTCTACTTGCAAATATAATTATAATTGACATAATAAAGCATAAAATTAATTTTCAATAATAAAATTTGTAAACTTTTTTCCTCCAACGTTAACCTGCACTACGATTATGTTTTATACTAAATGGCGGATCAATATGGATTTAACCTTACATTAATATTTCAAGGTGAAATGCAAAAATTTGGACTGCAAAAAATCTATACTTTGCAAGGATATTATAGTCCCATAATGAAATTTATTGCGAAATGATGTTGCTTTTACTAAACTGCTAACCTTAATTCACTCTTCATGTCTATCATTTGTTTACGATAATTGGCATGCTGGTCAAGATATAGTTGAAATTGACTCTGATCAGGATGATCTCTATTATTATTAAGCCAAATGTTATAATCCTTCTCCCAAGAATCGTATTGTGAAGTAAATTCATTTTGCTGTTGTTGCAAAACCTTGCGTTCTGTTTGAAGACCCTTAAGGTCTAAACAAAATATATTACTAAATTTAAACGTCAAGTAAAACCTACCATTTTGAAGGTCATTTAATGATTTGCGCAAAGCAGAAGCCGGACACACATCCATTTTAAAATTATAAAATAAACTAAAAATATCACTCTTTAATAATTAATAACAGGCTACTAAAATTTACAGTACGATGTATTAGTGAATACAAATAAATATATTTTAGAAGTGCAACATCTTTCACTCAAAACATAGACAGAATCTCGAATACGTGTAAAGGAAATTTAGTTGATTGTGCATTTTTAGGAAGCTGTTATACAAAATCTGACCCAAAAACAAATCATTTGTGTTGCATATCATTGACACATGTAACTATGTAATATTCGGACTATATGTGATGCGGTTACAGTCATAAAAGAATAAAAATAAACACTACTTTCCCCAGCAATTTCTTGGTTTTAAATGCGGTTGTCTTTGAAAGTTATTCCAAATCTAGAAGAAATAATCACGTTTTTATCGGGGTTTTAGATCGGCTAAAAATTATTGAGTCAACATTTTTGCTGAGCCCGAATCAATATTCGAGTCGGAATGTGTACATGGCTCAAACAAATTTTAACTTAACAAATTTAGTAAATTCGATCACAGCTGGTTTCAACCTACATTCTCTGTTAGTGGCAGCTAACTACTACATTTTTAAGTTAAACAAAGATTTTTGCAAAATTGATTGAACACACCCGATTCAGGAGGAACATCCTGAACTCCTGAGCAGTTATTGAAAACTGCACAAGTTCTTGATACAGTAAATCATAATCTTGAGCAGCATGTGAAATGCACTTACTGTATTAAAATATATTTCAAAATAGCTATAGATTAATATTATTGTTGGAAATGCATGTAATACATTGAATATATTAGTAATATAATATTCTTTTTCTATAAAATCATTTTGTCAAAAATACTAAATAAATAATTCTGTGGCAAATGTATATATCCTCAATATCTATAAGTTATGAAGATGCGAAGGTGGCCATTGTATGTTTCTAGAGAATAATTCCAATTTTAAGAAAACTTAGAAAAATTCAAAATGATAGCGTGATATACCAATATTTCATACCTGAAAATGATTTTAGAAATTCTCTTATTACCAAGAGCTGCTATTACTCTTAAGAATTCCATTACTATGATCCATAGAAACGTATTTTTGAGGTAAATAATATTTCAGGAAAATAGTACAGTAACTGACGGTGACTATGGTAATAAAATTTTCCTTGCGTGATCAACTTTGAATTTTAGTTGGTCCTAATGAATACAAACCAAAGCGTTAACATCGAAATAGTGTATCAATGTGATAAATATCATAACCTTATTGTTGTAAGTAATGATTGGGCACGGCCAATATACAAGGCTCCTAACAGAATTGCTGTTAATAATTGCAGGATGTTACAGCAAACTGCAAATAAGTGCTGTTTAAAAAAGCAGATAAAAATAACCCTTATATTGGCATTTCTCGCTCTTTATCACATTCTGGAATGGATGATCAACTTTACGTTTGGTACAATTTTCAAAAAATTAACAAAGCCGTGGGTATTATGACATTACATGATTTGTATAGCGATACAAGCAGACGGCTTGTTGTCATTTTTACTACTGCTTTTATTCATCTTTATATTTGTTTTTATGTCTTAAGTGACATGTTTTCAAAGTCACCTTGAAGCTCCGTTTTAATAGTTGTTTTTAATAGTTTCTTTCACAGCACATTGCTTTTCTCTTAACTATGTTTAAAAACAATGTTATTGTCTACTATCTAATGGCTGCCGCGAGGAGGGTCATTGAGCACATCAGGTTTTCAAAGCTGATTTCGATTGGATAAGTGAAAAAAGGTTCGGAAAAAAACACTATAGAAATATTTAAATACTAAATCGGGAAATGCATTTTAGAGCCTATTTTTCAATATTTTCGCATGAAGACCGTTAAAAACCCAGCGTATGCCTCCGCTTCTTATCCTTGCAATGTCACAGCCTATCTACGAATTTTCATTGTTTCCTGTTATCACCTTCTTTAGCTGGTAACAGCAAAATTGGAAGTCCTGCCAATATCAAATTAAAACAAGTTGTTTGTAAATTATCAAGAGTAAATTGTTGCCCGTCCTCAATAATACTGAAATCGCATTATTCTTGCATGCCATTGGTTAAATGGAACGAATGGAAAGTTTTATTGCTTCATAACCATAAAAACGCCACGTTAATGGCCTAGTCTAACATGGTTGAAATTGAAGTTTTATTTAGAAAAATAAAAGCATCCGCGTAAAAATGCAATTATGCGCTAATCCAATACCGCGTAGAGCTTTCGTCCTAAATTCTAAAATTGACCAAATTAACATCAACATTGCAAAAATTACTGAAGAATATATTTCTTCATAATGACAAGTGTGTTTGTGTGTTTGAAAGCTTTTAAAAGGTAATCAACAATTCCTAAATATTTCGGAAAATTAGTTCTTCTGTCAATTGCGATTTTTTTATTACAACTGTTCATTCTGAGTGCGTTTTAGTGATTTTCACTTTTCTAATAGAGCAGGACAATCCTACATTGAGTAAAGAATGTTGTGGATTATTAGCTTACGCAACACAAGTGCAACTGTACTTGTTTCTTTTCCAAACCACTTTTGGGCAATTCCAGATTAATGTATACTACCATGTTAAATTCAGTCTTTCAAACACTGTGCTCAAACGGTTTGAGATAATAAAAATATTTTAAAAGCCTCGTGTAGTTTACAATGTGTTCTACCATTACCACACATTAAATTATTTTTGATAAAAAGTAATTCATTGTTATTATGGAGTAAAAGTAACAAATTTGTGTATTTTCCCGTTTCCAACACTTTGAATGACTATTTTTACTCATTTATTATTTGGTGATACATCAAAAAAAATTATATACTTTTTATATCATTCAAATGCGAAACAAATAATCTACACGTCTACATAAAAATGAATTAGTGTAAATGTCAGTCTTAGCTAAAAACTTGGATAAAACACTTGTCCATTATATGAACTGTAGTAAGACCGACGTTTTAAAAGGGAGTCCCGTGTTTTGGCTGAACAGTCTAATGTCAAATGTTGGGTACTTGTTTATTAATTGAGACATCATTCTTTTAGAATACGGTCAGAGAAATGTAGAAAAAAATATTTTCTGTCATTTATAGCCCTTTCAAACAATTAAATTATGTTTGTTTACCACAAAATGTAGTAAGACCGACGGCTTTCTATTTTAAATAAAAAGATTATAGTACAGTTTTCTGTACTTTTAAAATCTAATAAGTGTACAACAAGGTGGTTCGTGATAATTAGAAGAAAAATAATTAAATCCTGTTAAGATATGAAGCTGTGAGCGCTTATAAACAACACAACTTGTAGTAAGATCGACGAAGTAAGACCGACGTCGGTCTTACTACATTAAGCGTTAAGTGAAAATAATAATTCATCTTCTTCGTGATATGCGGAAGATTAGTCCTTCATTTGGGCATACATGCATAGGTTAAGATTTTCCTAATCTTTCTTGTTTTCCAAAGCANAACCATTGTACAACTCCTGTGTTAAAATATTTTCAAGTGTGTGTGGTTATAGCATTGAAAATTTTCTATAAAGTTTGTTATCACACAAATTCATATGTTCTTTTATATGAATATATGGTACTGTCCCTTGCAAGAAGGTCCCTGTTGATGAGAAGGATACTTCTTGGATCACCGCTTCTATTTATGATGTTATGGCCAAAAGAGACCATGCATTTCAAACAGGAAATTCTGGATCATTTAGGCACTACCGGAAATAAACTCTCTGAAATTATTGTTAGCTCGAAAAGGTCGTGCATCTGCTCAGCTACAAGTCCCAAGGATTCCTGGCAGCTCTAACTTTTTTACCAAGGGGAACCGGGTCTCGCCGCTGTCTTCTCTTTTTGGTCAAGCTAGTGGTCCCATGGCTTTTGTTGAAAATTACGCTGCTAAATTCCAGTCGGCAATGAACAGTGAAGGAGATGATAATCTCTGTGAAGAAGATACAGCGCCCGAGGTTGGTTTAAGGTTCTGTGAACCTATTGACGTTTTGAACTATCTGTTATATTAAATGGCACGGGACAGGCTCTGACGGGGTGCCAAATTTTCTCTACTATCATGCTGCCCATATCATTTTCGAGCCTCTCTGTCATTTAATCAATTGTTCTTTGGAAGTTTAAGATCGCTCATGTTTGTCCTAAGAAAACTCGTCCTAGTATTGACGATCTGCGGCCTATTTCACTTCTCTCGGTAAAGGCGAAGGCTCCTGAGAGCATGTCGTTGAAGAGAATTAAGCCCACTTTGCTTCGTATGGTGGTTCAAGCCTAGTTCGCTTACCAAAATAAGAAATCAACTTGCACTGCCTTAATCTATCTCATTTACCACGTTTCAAAGATCTTGTATGATGGGGATTTGGTTTTGATACAGGCTTTTGGCATGAGCAAAGCATTCGATACCATTTCTTTCAACAAGTTGCGTCGGTTTGGTTGCCCTCGTGATATTCTCGCTTGGCTCACGTCGTACCTCCACGGTAGAAAGTTCTATGTTTCATATGCCGGCAGTAACAGTGAATTATACAGTATTCTCAGTTGTGTCCCTCAGGAGTCCATCATTGCACCCATTCTTTTCATTGTTTTTATCAGTGACGTTAAAGGCGAGCATGGGTTACTGTTCAAATTTGCTGACGATATCACTTAGATTATTCGAATTCCTCGAAAAATTCCGCGGCGTATTAACACTGCCATGAATCATATCATAAAGTTTTGTAAACAAAACAATCTTAATTTCAATTCTAAGAAGAGTCAACTACTAGGAGAGTCTCGTTGTCGCTCAAAGACGAAATACAACAGACAGACACCCTTAAAATTCTTGGTGTTATTATACTCTAATTTATCCTTGCAAGCTGATGTCGAGAGTAGATTTAAAAATTAAAACAGCGTCCTGCAGATTCACTATTCTTAGTAGTCTTAAACCAATATGGAATGCAAAAGAATTAAATAGTATCCTTGAAAGTACAGTCCTATCCATTTTTTATTACTGTGCTTCATTGTTCACAGGTGTCGAAACCACTTTTACTGGGAGAATGCAGATGATACTGAACTCAGCTGCAAAAATAATTGGCTGTTCCCTCGTTTCTATCGTCAAGCACAGGGAATATCTATGTGAAAATCTTTTTAATATACGGAAGGCAAATCATAACCTCCATATCCTTATTCTCTCTATTAGACCATCTGGAAGATATCAAATCGCAAGAACCAAGCTTGACCTGCATAGGTGACAGTTCTTCTCGACGATGACTACTTTTTTTAACTCCAATAATACTAATAATAATAATAATAATAATAATAATAATAATTATTATTATTACTATAATAATAATAATAATAATAATAATAATAATAATAATAATAATAATAGAATTTATTTCAAACAAAACATATAAAACACTTAATACAAAATAAAATACAAATTTAGCACTAAATTGTTTGAAAATGGTTGGCATACAAATGCTGGATGCGCTATTTATCCTGTCAACCAGTGCCCTATCAGTACAAGTAGATTATCATTTGTAGCGATCAAAATCCATATGAGTACCTATGAGGAACTTCTGAAATCAGTTTAAACTTGCGGAAGACTATAGAATTGATCCTTTGATAAAGAGAACTTTTTCATTCAATAGAAATAGCATGAAGATCGAGTGATGACGTAAGAAAATGAAACACAAGTGAATAAGATTGACAACGTGATAACTTTTAACAACTTCAGAAAACCATCAAATAAAGTTACAGCAGGTGAATAGTGGAATACTTTGGAAAGAATTAGGTTTTGCGAAAACATTAATTTCCTCGTCATCAGGGAGATATTTGAAGACAAGTTCAGAAAGAAACACCATGGTAAGAATAGATAAACTGTCTTAATCCAAGTCCGCATTTTTTCAATAGCAACCCCTTAATTTTTCTAGTAAGTGACTCAATATAAATTAATGAATTTATTATATCAAATATTATAATTAAGTGAATTTATTTCTGGAAGATTCTATTAATTAAATTATTGTTGCCAATTATTGCTGTAAGCTTAATATCTTTTATTAGTTTGTTGCATTTGTTTTTCGTTAGTGTAATAATATTATCATTAATTAATTGTGCTGAGTATAAAAAGTTTAGTAGTTTTATACCTCTCACTTCAATTGAATTATGTTGTACAATTGTATTGTGTCTTATTAAAACTGTTTAATGTGCTGCTCGGGCTCTTGTGTTAAAAGAATGATTTATTTCATCAAAGCTATAAAATTCTATTGGATATTCTCGTCTTTTAACCTTTATACCGTGCATAAGGAGTTCAAAAATGTATATTTCACAAATAGTCATCATATTTGTTTCTATGAATAACTGTTTAGTAGTATAAGTAGAATTTTTAAAATTTATGATCCTGATTATCTTTTTTTGAAAATAGGCAATAATGTGTTGTATGAGGTAGCACCATAGATTAAAGCACCATATTGAATTATCGGCAGTATGTATACATTATAAAAATGTAGGGTAATATGTTTAGGAACGAAGTGTCTTATTTTCATCAAAATACCACATAGTTTGGAGACTTTTTTACAAATAAAAGATACACGTTCTGCAAAACTTAATGTTTTATCTATTATTCTCCCTAAATATTTATAAGAATCATTTATGTTAAGCTCAGTTTCCGCTATTTGTAGCTTAGATATTTGTTCATTAATTTTGAAAAAAAATTATTTGAGTGGTTTATTCAATTTAAAGAAAGGCGATTAAAACAGAGCCAATCTTCTAGAACATTTATGTTAGTCTTAAATAATATATCCCTGTCAAGTGAACTTATTTGTATCGTCAGCAAACAGGTAGACCGAAGCAGTTAGGAATTTAGGAAGATCATTTATGTACATTAAGAAGAGTAGTGGTCCAAGAATTGAGCCTTGTGGCACATCACATGTTATCTCTTTTAATTTTGAATCAGTTGAGTCTATTGAAACACATTGATATCGGTTTTCTAGATAATTTTCAAATAAGGTTAAAATGTGTCCTCTAATGCCTTATTTAATAACAACTTATGATCTATTGTATCAAAAGCTTTTCTTAGATCAATGAATATGCACGAAGAATATAATTTATTGTCTTTGGAATGTCTAATATTTTCAATTACTTTCATTAAAGCTAAAATTGTGTTATAGTGAGGTCGAAACCCAAATTGATTTGGATTTATTAAATTGTACTTATTTATAAACTTAAATACTCTATTGTATATTAATCTTTCAAAAATTTTACTAAAAATTGGCAATAGTGAGATTGGTCTGTAATTTGAGGGATCATTTGTGTCTCCAGATTTATGAACAGGTATTATTTTTGCTATTTTCATTTTGTCTGGAAAACAGACGTTTGAATAGAGACTTAGTCTTGCTGTTAAAAGATTTAAAATTGCTGGGAAAATAGCTTTCACAATTTTACTGGATATATCATCAATATCTGCAGATGATTTAGATTTTAATTGATTAACAACATTTTTCAGTTCACTTTGAAATGGGGCATAAAGCCATAGTCTCAGGATTATTATCAATAACAAAAGACTTCGAGCAGACAGGAATCATCTCCAATAATCTCTCATTTTCTATGCAAGTGACAATATACGTTTCTTCTTCTTCTTCTTCTGAATATCCTAGATAAATCGATCGTATTTGAAAATTAATTAATCGCTATCTTAGTCGAAAATTGCCAAAAATAGGTCTCATCGAAAGCTCTCTTCTGTCCAAATGTTTTCTAAATTATTTCTCAAGTATTAATCAACTATTTTATATACCATAATGTACATCAATATTTTACACATGTTCAACATCCAGTTTAGTTTGACCGTGATTAGAAATTTATGATAAAATGAAATATGTAATTTAGACGTAGTATAAAACTTAAAGCTACACTAAAAACAAAGTTGCTTTATAAGGATTTATTTCCAAATTTATATGAAAATATATATAAGAGTGACAAAGGCAACATCATAAAAACTTAAATACTAATAATTAATTAACCGCTAAGCAAAACAAAAATTATTGAAACATAACCAGCACGAAATTTGTTTTCCCAGCACATGCATGTAGCTTTGAATTGTGACATTAATATTTTATTGTAAAATTAATTGTTATATTATGCCCTAAAGACTAATTTAAGCATTAAATTTGAATACTAATCATTTTAAGAATACATTCAGCAAGAAGTATAGCTACATGCTATGCTGCACCATATTAGGACAATATGAACCATAGGCAATGCCAATTTGACGAAAATTCGATATCAAACTATATTGCAGGGTATTCAATCTCAATCTCCATCTCTAGGGGTCAATCTCTGTGTCAATCATAGACATAGTCAAACTTGAATTCCCTGTCTTCAACAATTAAAGAATATTAAAATTAATATTAATTAACTTTCACAAGATTAAGATGGAATTTGGATTGAATTTTTGCAATATTTAAGATTGAGATTGGGATTAAATTTCAAAGGTTTAAGATTTAGATTGAATACCCTGCTATGTTGATTAACTGACAATAAAATTCAACCAGCATTTATTTTTTAAGGTGAAAAACATATATTTTTTACAATAACTTTGAGTTTTGTAAGCTAAAAAATAATTTTTTGTTTGATTGAAAAACTGAAACTTCAAATAATATAATTTTATAGAATTTTGTATCAGATTTTAAATTGAGTACAAGCTTGAGCATTAATGATTTCTCTGATTTTTCCTGATTGATTTTTATGAAAGCTTTACACCCCAAATACCTTAAAGCCTTGTTTTAAAAAGCTAGTTTGAAGTTCTAGCAAACACATCTTATTAAATTGTCTATCTATCAGTTTCTATTTTTCTGGTATCTTCTCTAAAAGTTTATTCCTAGCAGATATAACTCATTAATGCTTGTAAAATTTAAATCCAAGTTTACATTAGTCTTGGCCAATAGTCTTAGCCCATACCAACCATATATACTATTGACTAATAATATTATTTGAGCTAGATTATCATTTTTTATAAAGTATTTTACAGATTCATAGTGAATAATTGCACGGCACTTTGATATATAGAACATTACAGTTTGACTTCATTATGCTTATTGAAATGCAACATTATTTTTCTCCAAAAAAATTTGTACAGGAACATCAAATCAAATTTCCAAATTCCTGGTTTGTTTGAGTAATATATTCACATATTAACTGCTTAAATGCAGGGGCATTATGAGAAATCAGACACCATCTGTTTGTTACAAGTCTAACTATAAATTTAAACTGAAATCAGTATATAAAATATTACATTCAATAACTGCAAAGTAATACACAAATCCTGAAAATGAATAGCAAAGGCTGCCCAAAAACAATTAATAAAACTTTGCAAGACAAATGATGAATCCCAAAATTAACTACCTATTGCAATACAGTACAAACTACTAAAGTAATTCAAACAATTAAATTTGTATTTTAAGTCTAAACAGAGTTTCAAAAACACCAAAGTATTTATTAAATGCAAATGGTGAATGTCAATGTCTATAATTATACCACATATTTACATTTATTTACTTGCAATCCTATATTTCAATAATCTAACCTGTATGAAAAATTAATTGAAATACAGTCTAAAGTAATGGATATATTTATTCAAATATATAATTACAATTACATTGAAATCATGTCTCAAACAGTTTTTAATTTTTTGTAAACATCAGACTTAGGGGACATCTATTTGTAGAAGTCATATACAACCAGTCAAAACAATGGTGACTCATATCATTCAGCTGTCTGAGTTATGCATACATTATTGTAGTGGCTTCTACTCCCTTTAAAATCTCATATGCTTCTGGTGCTCTGTTCTATTCTCTGGAGAATTAGTAAAGGAGCATTGATTAACTGATATGTATACAATAGGATTGTTAACATTAAGATTATTGTTCTAGACTTGCATTGTCTATGATAATCAAAACTGTGTATTTAGGATTTGTCTCTTTCTTCTGTGGCTAAGTATTGTTTCATGATTAGGAGCTATCAATTTGTATCAATTTCTTTAATTCAATTTGTTCACATTTTTTAGTGTAGTTATTTGATATAGTTATTATTTGTCCCCTCAGTTTAAAGTACATTTTAGCTTTGTGAGGGAAATTGTGTTTGAAACTGTAAACAGTATCTAGGTAATAATTTACTGATTTTGTAGTAAATATCTGAGACAAGTAGTGAAATGCACAATAAATTTGTCCTCTTTCAACTGCATTTGATCTTTTTTCCTTTTATTATCTAGTAACCCCTTTTAGATTTCTCATCAAAGATTTGGTCATGATAACTATTGCTTAAGATTCAGTGACAATTTGGGAGAAAACTGCACTGGGTCTGGGGTGCCAAATAGCTCCTTAATGGTGACAGCCTGAATTATGGTTGCTTTAGGTTATAATTGCATGTAGGGAATAACAACTTTTATTTGATTGATTCATACATGCACTTAAAATTAACACTGCAAATATACTATGCCATTGGCGAATGTGAATGCACAGCAATTATGTGCATTTTGCTTATTATTTATTTACATGAGCTGAGATAATAGAACTCTGAGATAAATTGTTTATTGAGCTAGAAATTACAACTTGAGACACACAATTAGCACCTTGGTGAGTAAGGATGGCTTCGTGGATATGGCTTCAGTGTGATGCCATGTGAATTGGTCACTGCTGGATTTCTCAATGGAAGTTCTGTGTTTATTATGCAAATCAGTGAACCACAAATGTTTCTTTCTTCTGTTGGAATGCAGGTTGCTCTCTGCTATGGTAAACTTTGCAACCTTCAATCTTAACTCTTGAGTTTCCCAGTACTGCTAGAGTAGCTAGAGCTCCCCCATGATTCTACATTATATGTATTCTTGACTAACATCAATGGCATTTTAAGATTGTAGTTTTCTACTCAATAAACAAGTAGTTACTAATTTAACTGAAATGAGGTAACAGGTTAAGTTAAAACTTAAATTTGCTTGCTTAGTAAAAAAATGAAAAATGAACAAAAGATCTTGATGTTTAATAACAGCTTTGATAATTTTACTAACAATACAAATCAAATTAAATTTTAATTCAAAAAATAAAGAACAATAATTTATTTCTCCATTGAGTTTCATTTCACTAATAACATTGAGGCATTCATGCATATAAAATTCTCCTTTTGTGTTGAAGTACATTCTTGCTAATTTCATTAAATTTAAGGGATGCTGATAGTGCAATTAATAAAAGTCATCAAATTTAACCTAGGATGCATGATGTTTACATTGGCAACATTAATTGTGATGCTGAAAATATTGCTAGTCTCAATTATCTAAGTTACCTAAGCTTGCATATATCTTCATTAATATAAGAACAGTAAATAAGATAGTGCAACTGAACTTATTCTAGTTGTATAGCTATGCAAAACACTATAGAGGAGCATAATACTCATACAAAATTAATTAAATGAAACATAAATATTGTGATATCACCCTCAAAATGATTACAGAATAAATTGTTTGTAAAATTGTATTTATTTTAAATATTTATTGTGATAAATGAAATTAACCCTTTAATATTTTGACACATAGTCAAGGACTATCTGAGTATAATTCTGTGATTGCCAGGGCCTTTAGTACTTGGAATGCTAAGAACTCAAACTTGAATGAGTGTGGAAATCTTGATCAGAAACATTCAAAGGAAAAATCTTTAATACTCAAACTCAAACTCAATCAAAAATTGTTTTGAAAGTATCATAAAATTTGAATTATTTTAAATATCATTGCTTTATAAGTCACAAATAAATATTTTGTACAATAATAACTTGGAATTATAGTAAAAAATATATAAGAATTTCTTACTCAAAACTGTTTTTGATTAAATGAGAAGTTTAAGAGTTACTAAACTTTCTAAGTGATTTTATGGTAAACACTTGTTGTTTGGTTTTAAGGATAAATCTTAAATAAGACAACACCTCTTATTGAGAGGTTATATAAAAATCTTATTTGTTTATTTTCCCAATAAATTTGATAAACAGCAACTCCAGTAGGATTAGGCTATAACAAAGTAATCTAATTTATAAGATAATGGTATTGTAAAAAACAACTAACTTAATTCATTTAGTGATCACTAACAAATGGATTGTTAAATAAGTACAATAATGTATAGTTAAACACTAATACAGTAAATAGCATTAGAGATAAATGTAAGATGAGATTGCAAATAAAACACATCAACCAACACAACCTTTGATGATGTTCTAATTTTCTTTGTATTTCTACCTCTCATAGCAGCCATCTTCATGGAACAAGTCATCAACAGAGATAAGAAATGAAATCTTTATAGAGTATTTTTCATATAAGAAATGGACAAGTCTAGAGCTAAGACATATCATTCCTAGCAATGACTCTGTTGTCAACTACCATCATGAATGTAAAAAAGGCATAACTCTATCTGGCAATGTACACATGATGCCTTTACACTATATCAACTGAATGAATAAATGATTATATTCTTCATCTTCTTTGAATATTTATTAGTTGCTCCTAAGATGGTTAGAAATTATTGTTTGTTTGCTTATAAAACTTTTAGGAATGTCTTAATTGAAACTGTCATTTTTTTAAGGAGTAATCTAAGTTTCTCTTAGCTGTTTAAATGTTTTTGCCAGTTGAAGTAATAAACAATCATTGTTTGATTTTAAAGGATAAATTTTTAGCAAGTCAGCAAATTAGGTTAACAGCAACTCTCCTAAGATTTTGTAGCATCCATTACCAGGCATTAACAAAGTTAATTATTCTTTCAAATCATTATTTCCTGTTGGATGCAGGTAGGGATGCACTGATATTAATTCTTTACACCAAAGTGAGATACATTGTTATTAACTTGCATTAACTTAAAGTAATTTGATACTGTTTGGTATACTGCAGTTGCAGTTCTTCTCCATGGTTTGGCTATGGCTTCCAGCTGACTCTGATCTCTGAATCAATCCACATGTGCCTCCATCATTGATTGAGTAGTTCCAAGTCTCAGCTTATTGAAGTAGTTATGTGTTCCCTATCCTAACTTAGTGCAGCTCTCAATGATGTTTGTAACTGACTTAAACTCAATTTTTAATGTGTAGTTGTGATACTTCACAACCTGGCAATGTCACTAGCTGCTTAATACTTATTACTTCTGCCATTACTGAAAATTATAGGCTTTAATTAATATAGTTAGATAAAGTAAATAATTACTTGCAGCTTCCTACCTTACATTTAGATACAATATATGCTCAGTCTATTTATTTGTCTATTTATAGGTCACCTAATCAGACAATGTAATATAGATATAACCTACAGTAGGCTACCTAGCCTTATCTCTGATAAATCAATTATTTAATACATGCAAACAAATGAATTGATAGTCAGCTAAATGGAGAAAAACTCCTATTCATACACCTAATGTAAATGCAGGTTCATGGCTAGGATCAAGGACCCTCAAATTGCTCCCAATGTGTGCCCAAGCCACTACTACTGCATCTACTGTTTAGCTTGACATGATTTATAAATAAGCAAACCAAATAAAATCTAAAGATAAGATTTTCAAAGAATTTACTTCAACAGTTTCCAAATTGATTCTCACTCTATTTATTGTTAACTTCAAAAGTACCTGTCATTTGAAATTTGAATTTATTCATCTGCCAAAATGGCTAAAAATAAGTGAAGTGTTTTTGCCCCCTTTGTTTAGTCAAATTATTTGTCAACAAGTACTAATTTGCTATATTATTTCTTAGTTGCATATTACAAAACATAATGATGATAATTAACTTTAAATTGTTTATAATCAATAAATCACAACTTGAACTTAATTCTGACAAATCCTCTGATCTTCCTTTCTTAGCAGCATTATGGCTTGGATTATTCTACAATTAGGCTATAATGAAGTAATCTAATTTAAAAATGATCACTATTGTAATGTACAACAAAAGAAGAAATTTAATTCATAACTGACATAGACATTGTTAAATGAACACAATAAACTATAGTTCAAAGCTAAAATAGTAAATAATGACATAACAAAGTTTAAGATGAGATTACACCTGAAACATATCAACCAGCACAAAACCATGATGGGGTTCTCCTTCTCCTTTTTCCTTGTCATAGTGGCCATCTTTGTGAAGTAAGTCATAATGAAAGACAAGATACAAAATCTAAATAGAGTAATTATCATATGAGAAATAAGCAAGTCCAGAACTGAGCCACATTCTTGCCAGTGTTAACAAATGCATAGTAATCATATCAGTCAAGCAATGACTTTGTTGTAAGCTGTGACTGTAAATGCAGAAGACATGACTCTATCTGAAAGTTCTAAGACAATATCATAAAAAATATACAATAGAATCATGTAACATGTTCTAAGTGGAATTCTGAATAAGTTTCTGGAATAGTTAAAAGAAAATTATTAAATTCAAGCAAAAATAACTAAGAGGTTAATGTTGCTAATTTAATATTAATAAATTGAAAGCTTTTAATAACCAATTTTTTAAAGTATTCTTGTTACAAGAATAATTTAGTTTTAGTTATTCAACAAACTTCTTAGGTATTTCATTGCACTTTAAGCATCCAAATTCTTGTGTTAATTTATGTGATTAGTTAGTAAAACATATATCTGACTTTATTGTGAGTTGTACATAACTCAATTGTGTTTGTTAATAAGCTTACAGTTAGAATATATTTTTTATTAATGAAACTTATTTTTATTTATTACTTATAAATCAGTTTGATTCTGTAGCATCCACTACCAAGCTCTAACTCACAGTGACTAATTCCTTTTGAATGTAATTCTGTGTTAAGATAAGATTTTCAAAGAATTTACTTCAACAGTTTTCCAAATGATTTCATTCTATTTATAGTTCCAGATCCAAAAGTACCTATTGATTTTGAATTTTGAATTGTCTGCCAAGATGGCTGAAAAATAATGTAAGCAATATTGCCCCCTTTGTTTTGCCAAGTTGTTTTGACAAGTACTATTTGGTAAATGTTGTTTCTTAGTTGCATTTTACAAAATTAATGATGATAAGCATAAATTGAATTTGATTTACAATTAATATTAATTTTAATCATAATTTGATGATAATCTTCCTTGACTGACTAATCTCTCATTTGTTCTTCTTTATCAGTGTTAATTCTTGGATTATGCTACATGCCCCCCTCAGCTTGCATTATTTTCAGCACAGCTCTCTCTCTATGGACTAATGCATCAGCTTTTCTTATTACTATTTCTGCTTTTGGGTCACTCCAGCTTGTTGATGTGAATTCTGGCTGCTTTGTCATTTTTAGTGTTGCTTCTCTTTCTGTGGTTACTGTACTATGATAGTACAGAAATTTTGTTTTTCTTATGTTCTCTGATATTGGTGTAGTTTATTCATTTTTCTGGAAAATATGTTGTAATATTTTTGATACTGGTGGATTCCTTTTATCCCTATCCTCAGCCTCATCTGCACATCTGCTCTGATTGTATGTGCTAGATCTTTGCAGATTATGGTATTTTGATAAAAGAATGTAAATATTTTCTGAAGGCTTCTGGTATTCACAACATCCTTGTAGAAGAAACTTATGTTGTTCCTCATTTCCTCCTCCGTTATTTTATTTAGGTAATTCTTATTCAATCTTATCATAGTCACTATTTCAACCCACTTTGTGATGTTGTAGTATCTATACTGCTTGTCACACAGATTGAGCCAGACTACATCATTCACTCCCAAGAACAGCATTACCACTTTTGTATCATCTGCTACCAAGCTTTAACAGAGAGTAAATGATTTTTTTAATTATTGTTTCTCATTATATGCAGGTAGGGATGTACTGATGTTAACTTCTATTTAACTCCAACATGAGATACACTATTGTTAACCTTTCTTAACTTAAAGTAACTCAATACTGTTTAGGTATACTACTGTCACAGTTCTTCTCTGTGATTTGGCTATGGCCTCTGGCCAACTCTGATCTCTGAATCAATCCACATGTGCCTCCATCATTGATTGAGTAGTTCCAAGTCTCAGCTTATTGAAGTAGTTATGTGTTCCCTATCCTAACTCAGTGCAGCTCTCAATGATGTTTGTAACTGACTTAAACTCAATTTGTAGTGTGTAGTTGTGATACTTCACAACCTGGCAATGTCACTAGCTGCTTAATAAATATTACTTCTGCTATTACCAAAAACTATTGGCTTTAATTAATAGAGTTAGATAAAGTAAATAATTACTTGCAGCTTCTTACCTTACATTTAAATAACAGTACATGCTTGGTCTAATTATCAGTCTATTTATAGGTCACCTAGTTTGAAAGTATAATATAGATATAACCTATGGTAGGCTATCCAGCCTTTTCTCTGATATCAATTATTTAATACATGCAAAGAAATGAATCAATAGTCAGCTAAACAGAGAAAAACTCCTATTTGTACACTTAACTTAAATGCAGGTTCATGGCTTGGATCAAGGACCCTTGAGTCACTCCTGATATGTGCCCAAGCCACTACTACTGCATTTACCATTTAGCTTGACATGATTTATAGATAAGCAAACCAAATGAAATCTAAAGATAAGATTTTCAAAGAATTTACTTCAACAGTTTCCAAATTAATTTCAGCTCTATTTATACTCTAATTCAAAAAGTACCTGTCGTTCAAAATTTGAATTTAATTCATCTGCCAAAATGGCTAAAAATAATGGAAGTGATTTCCCCCCCTTTATTTAGTCAAATTATTTGATGACAAGTACTAATTTGCTATTTTATTTCTTAGTTGCATTTACAAAAATAATGATGATAAATAAACTTAAATTGTTTTAATCAATAAATCATAATTAGATCTTAATACTGACTAATCCTTTGATCTTCACTTCTTTAGCAGCATTTTTGTTTTGATTATGCTACACTTTTGTTGTTCTTTTGTCTATTTCTTTTCTCAGTTCCTTGAGCTGTTCATGAATGGGTTTACCTTGTGTGAATAGTTGGTAGGGAGTTATCACTCCCTCAACATATACTCACTCTCAATTGTCTGTATTGATCCACTCCATTGTGCTTCCCAGGCTGGTAGCTCCCCATTTCTCTATGTTAATTCTATCCATCTGCTGTTGAGTTTTTGGTGATAGTGTAGAATCACAGGGGAGCTCTGGCTACTCTAGCAGTACTGGGTAACTCAAGAGTTTAGATTGAAGGTTGCAAAATCTACCATAGCAGAGAGTGACCTGCATTCAAACAAGAAACATACATTGGTTGTTCACTGATATTGCCAAACAAATACAGAGATTCCATTCCATAAAGGACTCCAGCAGTGACAAATTCACATGGCATCATGCTGAAGCCATATCTTTGAAGCCATCCTTACTCATCAAGGTGCTAATTGTGTGTCTCAAGTATTAATTTCTAGCTCAGTAAACAATTTATCTCAAATTTCTCTTATCTCAGCCCATGTAAATAAATAATAAACAAAAGGCACATAATTACCATGCATTCACATTCACCAGCAGCATAGTATATTTGCAATGTGTTAATTATTAAGTGCATGTACAAACAGATCAAATAAAAGATGTTATTCCCTACATGTAATTGTAACCTAAATTGACCATGATTCAGGCTGTCACTGTTAAGGAGCTATTTTTCACCCCAGACCCAGTGCTGTTTCCTCCTGAATTGTTGCCAGATCTTAAGCAATAGTTATCATTACCAAATCTTTGATGAGAAATCTAAAAGGGGTTACTAGATAATTAAATGAAAAAGATCAAACTCAGTTGAAGGAAGCTAAATTTATTGGGCACTTCACTACAGTAAACTCAGATATTTATTACAAAATCTGTAAATTTTTACCTGGATATTGTTTACAGTTACTAAACACAATTTCCCTCACAAAGTTAAAAACAAGCAATCACACATAATTTGAATCAAGGGGACAAATACTAACACTATCAAATAACTACACTTGAAAATACAAATAGTCAATTTAAAAGAAATTGATACAGATAGGTAGCAACAAATCATGAAATCAGGACGTCAAAAAGATGCAAAACTATTTTCAGAGTGCCAAAATAATAAAATTGAAAAATAGGCCCTGAGTGACTCTACATGCCCCCCATTGCTGGTTAAATTTATGGTAGGAGCTTGACTGTGGGACCAGACAGGAGCTTTTGCATCTCCTCAATCATTTCTGTGTCTATGATGTTGCCCCAAGACATAACTTTTGAGTATCTAGGTTGTCAGGTAATTTGCATAAGTGCTTCCCTCAGTGTAACTTCATCACTTCTCAGGCAGAAAAACTTGATCTCTGGCAGTTGGGAACTGATAGGGCAATTTCTTCTTAGATTGTTTAATCTTTGTGTAAACATATTGTAAAACCTTTCATAAAGATTAAGGCTCTTGAGCACTATCATGAGAGTCATGAGAGAGTTCATGTCTGAAGTATAGGCATCCTCTGGGCTGATCCAGGTGTTTGGATAGAAGTGAACAAAAACCTCTCTATGTGATCCCATGTGCATTGTGTGATCCAAGAATAGCAAGAATAGGGAGCAATATTCATTGACCTGCTGTAAAGTCATTCCTTCTGGATCTGTAACCTCTGCTCATAGCATAGTAATAATCTTGATTTGTTTAGTGATGTCATAATATTGAGTGAGAGTTTCAATATTGTTTATCCACATTAAATTGCTAGATGCCTGAAACAAAATGAGAACATGGGGGTCCAGCATTGCAATCTTGTTATGGATCTTTGTTAGCTGAGTGGAGTTTGGTTGGTGCTTTTGGAAAATATCTTTGATTGTAAGTTTACCATCAAGGTAAGTGCATTCTGGGTTTCTGCCTTCAAGCAGGTTGTCTTGAGTCACTTTATACTCCTTTGATTGCATCAACATATTGATCTCTGCCACTGTGGAGACATAATTGATAGAATCAGAAAGGTGAGCAGAAACCTTCCTTCACCCCTTCTTAATGTGCCATGATATTAAAATAAGCAGAGTCATTATGCAGGCTGGAGGAATACACAATAAGTTATGCTTGTCCACATGACTTTCAATGTTGTCAAGCATGAATTTTTTCTCAGCATGGCATCTTTAATGGAGTCCCAGAACATGCTGCAGAGTCCATGCTTGCAGAGTTTATTAACCTGAGAGTTGGAGATGTGAAGGCAGGACATGGTACATTCTACATCCAAGGCTATTTGTTGCCCAGGCAATTGTAGAAGTACCAGCTCCTCCTTAGTAAACATTTCTGTTAAACACCACTTCATTAGACCTAACACGCCAATGTCCCTGTTCTGCTCAATAATGTGGTTGACAATAGAGAGTTTCTGTGGCAAACTCGTCTGAGTGATGTTCTATGGTTAAAATTCACTCATCTTCAGTGATTGACCAGGCTGGTGTGGGTATGGGAGAGCTTGTGACTCCAGAAAATTTTTGAAGGTTAATGGCCTCAATAAGTGCTTTGGTTCCAGGGGATACCTCAACTGCAGACAAGGATAAAAACTCCTCTTTGTGATAAAATTGCTCAGGTGAGCACATTGTTTGCTCAGTAACTGTGATAGGAACTATTTCACTGTTCTTGGCAGCTTGTCTCCATGTCTCTGAGAGCTTGTTGTAGCTGTACTCAGGATAGTTCATTTCTTCCAAATTAAACAAGATCTCTGTTTTGGTGTGCACATCATAATGGGCCACCAATTCTAAAAACTGATGCATTGATCCAGGTTTGCAGTGTATGAGACAGCTAGTGCAGAGCAGCATGTGATCAAATTCCAATGATGGGAATTTGCTTTCTGATGTGGCTCTTCAGATGTACTTGCAGAGGATTTCTGAAAAGATGTTGAGGCTGGCAAAAGTAACACTGAGGTGATTGACTATTATTTGAGGTGGAAGGCATCCCAACAGGCTACTCACACTGATAAGTCAGGCATAAAACTTGTCAAATCTCTTCATAGCCTTTTTGGTTTTACCAGGTGATGATGGTGGTGAGCATGAGTGTAGAAGCCAATTCTTGATTTTCCAAACAGTGGGGCAAATAGCAAGCTCAAGCATGCACTTCTTTGCAAGGTGTTCTCATGCATTTTGATTGAGAGGCAGTTGAATGTGTGGATCCTGCATCAGAAAAATGGATAGGACCCAGACAGCTCCACAAGACTTGATAGGTGGCATGAATTTATCAAAAAAACAGATGCTCAGCAAAATTTTGACAGTCTTGCAAGGCATAGGCAATTTGTAGCTCCATAAGGAGCCTCTCAACAGATCTCAAGTACTGCAAAGTGGGACTGCAGACTCAGGGTTTCTAACTGCCTTAAGATTCGTCCAGACTTTGTTGATTTAGGCAAGGGTTGCAGCATTTTGAGAAAATCTGAAACTAAAATGCATGTCTGTGACTAGAGCAAGACTGGGCCAGTTAGCACTGCTCAATTAGAGAGTTTGTGACTGGACTATCACATCTATGATGAGCTTTGTGTCTACTGCAAAATGATGGGTTGGTATTTTCTTGCACAGAAGAAGGTCTGTGTAGATTAACTTGATTATCAAGAAGATGCTGGACTGATACATGCTTGTCAGATGATAGTAGTGAGTATAGTCATGAAATTCTCCATCCTAAAATGAAGGTTAACAACTTCCTCTCATATCTCATCCTGATATTCTTCCTTAACAAACATTACTAAACAGATGTTCTCAACCTTAGCTATTTGGTACACTATCTCAATCTTCTCCATCACTTTGGGCTGATTGACTTCACCAACTCAGAAAAAGTAAGTAATAAGTAAATTGTCAAAATCAATATTAACACACTCAAACTTCTTAATGGTGCTCTTGTTGTTTAACAGTGGGCACAGGTGCCTTAAGTTAAAATCCTATTCAAACATTGTGTGGACAGTACTACACCAGTAGGGTTGCTTAAGCCCTCCATGCACTTTGGAGTCATAGCAGATGATGGTGTTGACTTGGGGTCTATGCTCTGCATCAATAACAAAAGGAATTATGTCCACTGCACAAGTAAGGTTCTTGGTGTTAAATGTCCAGTGTAGCTTATTTCTTGTTTCTTCTGATAAGTTGTTACATACAAAACTAACTGCCCACAGCTTGGGTGAGAGCAACTCAAATTAGTTTGATAACAGTTTGGTTAAGTTTTTCCATGACCCTGTTTGACTGTGGGTGATATGTGGTGAACTCATGGAGTATCTCAAGCTCTTTCATTAAGGTCTCCATAAGGATTTTATCAAATTGAGGACCACAATCTGAAATTAGGGGCTCCATAGGCCCGAACTTAAGGATCCATTGCTTGACCACTTTCTCTCCAATAATCTTGGCAGTAGTGCTGTCAAGGGGGATGAGTCAAGCTTACTTTTTAAAATGGTACGAGATGGTACTGGTACCCTTCCTCATCATGAGAGAGCTTTTTGATGTCCATATGCACAATTTTGTTTGTGCATTCCATGGCTATGCTATGAAGCTTGGCTCACTGCTCCAGAAAATGTCGAGCTCCTTGCATTAGACAAGTGGTGCATTTGTTGATCACATCTTGCACTGTGGCTCTAATACCAATAATTACATATCTTGCATTAAATGTATGCTCTGTTTGAATGATACCTAAGTGGTCTTTCTCATGAATCTTTCACACCAGATCTCTTTGAAAGTACTCAGGGACAGCCAACTAACTATGTTGACTCCATGTGTAAAGCAGGCCTGCATCAGTCTGTTTCCAGTTGCAGCACTGAAAATATCTGTTGGCAACAGGGCTGAGGATGTAATTATTGTTCTTTAGTTTAGCTATGATTTCACTTAGTACCTTATCTTAGCATTGGTGCTGTGCAATTTCTGCTTCAGTAACTCCTCTTTCACTAAGATAGTGAGGATCACATTTCCATGGAGATGTGCATTGATCTCAGGCAGACACTTGTAGTTGCTGAAGGGAATAAACCCAAAGGGTGTCTTCTCTCTGGGTGGCTTCCAGAGATCATGCTCATAGCTAGGGAGAGCAGTACAATAATCTGATTGAGAATGTAAAATCATTTAAATACTTGATCCATCAGGCAACAATGTTGGACTTGTCCCCAGAGAATTTCTTCAGCCATGCCAGTTCTGAGTTATCAGTACACACAGTAAACTGATGGCCCAGAATAAAAAAACGAAATTTAGACTAAAGCATTTCTGACTTGGTCACGCCATAGTTTTGCTCAGTGTTTTAGAGCTTGTGCCTGAAGTACTGGATGGGACTCTCTTTCCCATCAATAACCTGACTGAGCATGCCACTGATAGCAACAGAACTGGCTTCACAATCAATAAGGAATTCCTTTGAATAATCCAGTGTGTTTAAGCTGGGAATTCTTCTAAGCTCTTTCTTAACAGCATTGAGCTCTTCTTGCTCAGCCCAGCTCCATTTAAATTCAGCATTGCACCATAGCAAGTTAGAGATATGCTTGGTTTTATTAGCTAACTCTGAGATGAATGCGCCATAATAATTCAAGAATCCCATAAGGCATTGCACATCCTTACAAGAACAAGGAGTTTTGATTTGATTGAGGTGGACTTTCATATCATTCTTGATGGAAATACAACTGGGTTCAATGATTATTCCAAGAAAAGTAAAACATGGTTGTAACAAAGAACACTTATTTCCATTAACTCAGGGACCAGATTTGTATATCAAATTAAGAGTGCATCCAAGCCTTTCCAGATGCTCAGAGACATTGTTGCCAGTGATGAGAATATTGTCCATATAGGTGGTTATGCCTGGCTCAAGTACATTAGTGCCATTTCTGAGCACATGGGTGAAATAGCATTGAAATGACGCAGGGGCATTGCAGAGCCTGAAAGCCATGTACTTCCATTTGAAGAGGCAGTACAGAGTTATGAAGGCAGTCTTCAAAATATCAGTGGGCACCTGCCAGTATGCTTTGCACAGGCTGAGGCAGCTGAATAACTTATATCAACTAGCATCATAAAGGAAATCCTTGATACATGGAAGTGGGTACACATCCTTTACTGTAACATCATTGAGCTTTCTAAAGTCCACAAAAAGGTGGTACTTGTCACCTTGTTTAATAAAGATGGTGGGTGCTGCATAGGGGCTATTGCTCGCCTGAATAATGCCACTTTCTATAAGATTGCTCAGGATCTTTTCATACTCTTTGAGGAGGTTTTCCAGTACTCTTCTAATGGGCAAGCAAATTGGATGATCATTCTTGGTTACTACAGAATGCTGTTTGCCAATGGCCTGGCCAATGCTGATTGAACCATATTTGAAAACCTCATGATGTTGCCAGAGCAGATGAGAAAGTGACTCATGCTCCTGAGATCTAAGATGTGGATGAGTCTGCTCATTAACAAGGAGAATCTGAACATTGTCACTCAACTCTGCCAGATGTAAATGGCAGTTAATATTGATGAACAGGTGGTGGCCTGGAATTCCAGATGAACCAGAGTTGCAACATGTTTCAGTTAAGAAGGGTCTATCTTAACCAGAAAATCAGAACTATTTAGAATAGTAACACATGTTCTTCCTTTTGCGACAAGGCAGAGATCAAGGGAGAAGTTAACTCCACAGAAGTGTTTTCCCTTAAATCCAGAAATCATAACATCACCAGTGTATGCAGAGTCAGTGGTGATGGGGATACGTCGCCAATGATGAGGCTCAACAATTACACATTTGGAAAAACTTAAAGAGATGTCCTGCTTTGGAATAGTGGTAAGCTCCTGCCAACATTTGCTTTCTCTGATGGAAATTGTGTTATTGCCATAATTGATAATACATGAATTCTGCTCAAGGAAATCATTTCCCAGATTTATTTAATATGGGAGCAGCTGGTTGCAGGTATCAATAACAATTAAATCAACAACAAATAGTTCCTGCTGAATGTGTAGCTCTAGGTTTGGTATGAGACCTTTAAGTGAAAGGGAATTCCCAGAAGCATCCAACAGACATGAAGTAGATGGAAGTAAATCATTTTGTGACAGACATAACTTAGAGCAACAAGAGTTGCTAATGATCAAGGCTGAGGCCCTGGTATCAATGGTGACATTTACCAAAGATCCAATCTACTGGGATAATGTTAGTGCTCAACAGCAAAGTAATTACCAGAATGTCATGTAAACATATTCTAGGAGGTGGTGTTCAAATTAGTTTAACTGATCAACTGAGCTGACAGGTGACTTAGGAGGACACTCTCTGTTCCCAGGTTCATCAATAATGAAGCCTTCACCATTGGCAACTACACAAATTACAGCATGGCACTGAGATTTTGTGTGCCTTTTCTGGCCACAGGGAAAACAATGAGTCTGTTCAAGTTCTATTTTCACAGTGGAAGCAACAGTGCTCAAAGAAGCAGGAGGTTTCTGAAAAGAAGAACCAACTCTAAGATCTCTGGTATCATTGTCAATGTGAATGGTGTTGTGCAACATGTATATGATGCTTATAGCTTTACAAATAATTAGGTTGAGATTGTCTGCAGGATCACACTTGAGTTCAAGGTGGCTATGAATGTTAGGTAGAAAACTTTGACAAATATATGAGAAAAGATCATGTTTTGAATACTTGGGGGTGAGCTTGCTTAAACAAAACAACCTTTCCACCTGTGTGATGTACATGGAAATGTCATCACTCTTTTTGAACAAAAGATTGCAAAGTAGCATTCTATATTGATGTTTAATATGAGGGGCCTTGTAATGGTCCTCAAAGTAACTGATAAGAAGTTGATAATTAGTCTTCACATCCCAATCCAGCATCATGTACTGATTGTATGCAAGGCCTTAAAGATAAGTAGGGAATTGAGCAACAGCAGCGTCTTGTGTAGCCTTATACTGCTGCATGGTTAACTCAAAGAGAAAAAACCATTCTTCAAAAGATTGTGAAATTTCGTCAATCTTTCCAGTGAATTTAGGTAATATAGAATGAGGATTAAATAAGTTAGTGATTTCAGCCCCAACAGCAGTTGTGGGTAGGATCAATTGAGTAAAATGGGGCCACTCTTTAGAGTGGACGTAGAAAGATCACATGACTGGGTGGAGTAATTAGAGTTACAACAGTGTGGTTAACACAATTGTTTACAGGTGTAGGAGGCAAAACAGTCACACTTGGCACATATGAAACTGGAGTGGCAACTGTGGTTAACATGGAAACTTGAGTCAAATCTGACTGCATAAAGGTGGGCTCTCCAGCTGTGAATGAAGTAACAGGGGTAATGAATTGAGGCCTCAATTGTGTAGAGGTAGAAACAATGGGGCTGCTCAGAAGGCAAGCAGAAATCATTTTGGAAATTTGTTCTGAAAGGCATTCTGAGAAAATGTCCAACATGTCTTGTAAAACACTACAAGTTACATACTCAGAAGATCTACACTGGGAGAGTGAAGAATGAGGTGGGCTACTCTGCCTCAGTGGGGATGTAAGTGGGGGAGTCACCAAAGTTTGAAGTTGTATTTCCAAAGCATGGATTGAGTCAATGAAACATCTCTCTCTCAATTGAGCATCACAAGCCTGTTCTTGAATCTCAGGTTGAAGCAAATTTAGGCATTGCTCACAAGCAATATGTTGACTGGTTTGTTCAGGAAGGGCAGCTCAGAGTTGATCAATCTTGGTGTTTTGAGGTTCAGGAGATGGCAGTGTCTGTGGGAGAATGAAATAAGGGTCAAACAACAAAGGAGAAGCAATTGAATTAATTCCAAAAGTGTGAGGAGCAACATTTGGGCTGCTAGTGCTCACACTGAGGAGACCCTGAGTGGGAGTCCCATTATGAGATAAACTACTAAATTCCATTTAGCAAGAAAAACAGTAAGAAAATTCAGAAAACAATTCCAACAAATCAAGAGAAATTCCAACTGGGTTTGGAGAAACAAAAACTAATAATGGTAACAGCACAGCATAGGGTATGGTATTAAATCCAAATTCTAGAAGAATGAGACAACAACAAAATAACAACCAAAATGAGTAAAAACAACTTCAAAGCTTGGTGACAGCTTCATAGCACAGAACTGCAGTGTAAAAATAATATAAGAGGCAAAGTTATGCATTGGTTGGTAGTGAAGTCAATTCACAGCCAGGGGAAACAATTATCCCAGCTGGCTCACACCAAAGAGAAAGAACAAAACCAAATATGATAGAGAAACAGTAACAGCTCAGCACTATGTCACAATCACCAGGCAAAAATTGGATGACCACTTTGGTATAGCTTCATGATCAGAGTTCATCTCCAGAAATTGATTCACCTGCACACTTCAACAGAATAGAGTAGAGAGTTTAACTGGCACACTAATTTGTCCAGAATCACGTCAGGGTCACCATGTAGAATCACAGGGGAGCTCTGGCTACTCTAGCAGTACTGGGTAACTCAAGAGTTTAAATCAAAGGTTGCAAACTCTATCCTAGCAGAGAGTGACCTGCATTCCAACAAGAAACATAAATTGGTGGTTCACTGATTTTGCCAAAAAAATACAGAGATTCCATTTCATAAAGGATTCCAGCAGTGCCCAATTCACATGGCATCACACTGAAGCCATATCTTTGAAGTCATCCCTACTTACCATGGTCCTAATTGTGTGTCTCAAGTATTGTAACATCATCCAAACTAATCAAGCTGCTAACATTGATTTGAAAAGATAATAAGATCAAAGACAAATTATGATTAGAAATATTATAAAATTATTAGATCAGTTAGATTAATTTGTATTATGCAACCAAGCAACAATAAGTGTCAACTATAAGAGATTAGTAGCTGTTGATAATAAAACTTTTGGCAGAATGAAGTTGTGAAATCATTTCCAATATTTTTAGCCACCATATTGACAGATGAAAGTTCAAATTTGAAATCAACAGGTACTTTTCCAAATTTGCTATAAATAGATTCAAAACCTTGTAAGCAATTGATAAAGAATTCTATCCAGAATTCTTATTTTGTTCTGTTAATATGGTTTGATTATTTATTATGATTTCAAGCTAAACAAGTTGTGTTTAGTAGTGGTCTGGATCCATCATTGAGATTGATTCTAGGGTCTTTGTGCCAAACCATGAAAGTGCACTTAGGTTAGGTATAGGGGGTTTTCTCTCATTTAGTTGACTAGTGATCATTCAGTACATGTATTAAAATAAATGAATTTGAAATATGGTTGGATGAATGAAACCTAGGTAATATATTATTACTATTTCAGATCTAAATTAGTGACTATAAAGTGACCAATAAAGTGACTGAGCATGCACCAATTAATAAATGTAGGTTAGGAAGCTGCTTGATACTAAACTAATTATTAAAGCCAATGTATTTTGGTAATGGCTACATGTAATATTAATTACATAGGTAGTAACAAGTCCAGTTGCAAATTCATGAAAAACTTTTACAAAATAGAGTCTAAGTCGAATTGTGTCTTGTCTTGAGTATACACTGAGCTAGGATAGGGTACACATATGTTATATTGCTGAGCTGAGAGGTGGAACTCAACCAAGTGGATCATCAATGGACTGGTGAAACTGGATGTGGAGATCAGCTTTGGGCAGATGCCCACTATCAATCT
>CABFPE010000030.1:131884-145622 GCA_900660155.1 Hofstenia miamia | reverse complement strand
TTTTTATTCATGAAACAGCAATATTTTGAGGTTGTAACAACGTTGTTTTATGTTGTCACATGCTTGGTTTTGGCATTACTTTTGTATGCAAAATATAATTTTATATTGCTAAGCTGTTCAAACATTGCTGTTTAAACAAACACAAGCCCAACAAAGGGCAGACCACTATCTTTGAGATACTGTCAATCATATTCAATACAAACATTTGTCAAAGATTTAAATGAATGTCTTGTATATAAATGATAACAATGAGCATAAAAATTTGCAAAATTTAACAAAAATTTAAAAATCTAAAATTATGCACAATTTTGAAATAGTACTTTCTTAAGTCGTCAAAAATCTATTCAGCTCAATTGTAACTTACAATATTTAACAGTCAATGTCAAGGTGTCCAAATATTCATGAATAAATTATTTTGAAAATTCACTTATCTAATATATTATAATTTTTCACAAATTCAAAATTTCAAAAAAGGTTTTGCAAATCCTTTTTTATATAAAAGAATCTAGTAATAAAATATCAAAGTGAGTAAATTTGCAAGCATCTGCTCACTGATTATTTTTTACTAAAGTTGTTATTATGATATTAGTGGTTGCTGCAACAACCAAAAGTATGAAACAACTATAAACAATGTAAAAACAACCAAAATTGTTATCTGGGATATAGGCTAACCATCTGTTTTAGATCCAAATTCTTATGGTATTTTAATAAACCTTATTATACATATGAGGTGCCTATGAGCCATAACATTTATTACATGTATAAAGTCTTACTAATGTAATGACCCTTTGTACCAACTTACCCATTGGACTCAAAACTATTCAGTTTCTGCTGGTGGCATTGATTGTTCACTTGTACCTAGTAGGGTCTGGTGAGTTGTGGTTTGATATCCATCACAAGGATGCCATGGCCAACTAGCTCTTCTCATCTCTTGCTTCATGGAGCTGCTTCAGGCTTTGGTCCTGTGAACATCTGATGATCAAAAGAAGAATTAATTAGTTGAGTTTAATAAGAGTTACCAAGTTTAATTTTATCAAATATGATTGTATTCCAATGGAATCATGCCTAAATTCCCAAGACTACATAATAAGCAATGGTATAGCCTTGCCTCCCTCAATGTCTAAAGCCTGGCACAATTTCAAATCAACAGATACTTGTTTTTGATTAGAGCATAAATATGAGAAACACAGTGTTATTATGATGAAATAAATTATTTGGAGTTATTTCACTTTACTACTTATTTGTGGTTTTATTATTTAGTTTAAATTTCAACTAAGTGATTCATGCTATCACTTTGTGCATGTGCATTTTTATTTCTTGGGAGTGTTTTTCAAAAGAATTTTAACACAATGTATTTGTTGCAAAGAAGTATGGTGCAATTTTTCACCATTTCTTTTTGACATTGGTTTTTTATTTTTTTTTAACAATACTGTTTTTTGATGTTGAACATTATATAAAATTGAAAGAGTTTTAACAGTTTTCTTGTACTGGTGCTCAGTTTGTGTTCCATTGTTTCCAAACTTGTACTGATGGACTCTAATTGGTAATTCTTTAATTTATTCTGTTCAAGGTCACAGTCAGTACTTGACCAGATGCAGACTCTGTAGTACAGTCAGCCTTTAATCACTTTCATATCACTACAGTTCAGCTCTGCTTACACTTTTCCCTGGAACTCTGTCTGTACACTTGCCCTTAATCAGCTAAGTGGACTTCTGGAAGGAAACTTGGTTTCCATTCAATGTTTTGCTCTAGCTGTCTGCACTTCCCTTTATTGGCATTGCAGACCAGTATTGGGATGGGTTTCATTGTTATTTGTCCTCCTGCCCCTTTTGTTGGCCTTGGGGACACATAATACACCTTCTCACTCTTCTCTGCTTATTTGTGATCTCCTGATTCTTACCCCTTGAGCACATTAAGCATGTAACAGAATGCAAACAGAAAGGCACCTATTCTGACCATAACATTTTATTTAGAGCTATTTTTTGTACAGGTCAAAAAAGAATTACAGCAAAAAGTAGTTCTCCTGAAAGTCAACAAAGCAAGCCAAAACAGAAATTTAAATTTGTAGTCAATTGTCTTATTAGTAAAAATTGTTTAAAAAAGACCTTCAAGTGATTTTAATACTTTATAGTATACCACAAATTGTCATAGTGAAAAACTAACTTACAAAAGTCAATAAACTTTTAGTGGAGTTTAGTTATTTTTTTATTAGTTAAATTTCTATGTGGTTATGGTGGTGGTGACTTTCCTATGGACATTGACAGTGCACAATTAGATCTAGCACAGGAATTCACAATCAACCTCTGGTTCAAGATGGTCTTCTCACTCTCATGTGATTCATTGGTTGTTTGTCTGTACTCTTTTCTCTGTGTATTCTGTTCCTCATTTGTTGGTGCATCAATTCTTTCTAATTTCTTATATTAGGTTAATATGCTTAAATCCAAGTGTTATATATATTTCTATTATATTTTGCCATTTGAAGCATTATTCTGGGTTGAAGTTTTCACTTTGAACCTCATATTGAAATTTGTCATCATATTCTTCTTCTACTAAGCTATTGAAATTGTCCATTTTGTAAAGATTTTCATCATCATGCCTTATTAATTTAAATTCAGCATTTTTGTCTACCATAGTGCTTTCAATGTTCATAATTGCCCTTTATAGATTTTAAAAGCATAAAGCCTTATTTTTACTTAACATGTTTTTGTTCTTTAGTAGTACTTTTTAATAACATTTGGACCAGAATATATGGTGTTTAATTTCCTATCCTGGTTAACATCAGTTACTCTTACTGGTGTAAGTGCATAAATTTTATCAACTATTTTATGCACATGTCTGTATATTTTCATATTGTATTTTTTCATTTTTCCCATGGCTGACTGTTGTGACAAATAATCTCAAGGATACAGGTTATTTGTCCTTTTAGCTGTTGTATGTATTTATTATCCATTTTGTCTGTATAATTGAAGTATTGTATCAACAGAGGTGTTGTGGCTTCTCTTCCATACATCACTTTAAATTGTGTCACTCTTGTAGTCAAGCACACTGATGTATTGTAAAAGCATTCTACAATCTCTATTACTTTTCTCCACTTACTACAACTTATTCTAGTTGTTGCTACTTTTATCAAATTTATTAATGTTTGATTCAAATTTTCCACTGCTCCATTTGCTTATTGGTGATATGCCATTGCTCTCTCCCTTGTGATTTATATAAAATTCACCAACACCTGAAACATTACACTTTCTAATTGTGGTCCCTTACCTGTTATTATCATTTCCAATTATTTGAATTTTAGTATTCCTCCCTTCATGAACATCTCTGTTTTGTGTCCTTCTGTTGTATTTTTCATTGGTATCATCATTGTATATTGTAACATCCTCTACCAGGCATTACTACTGTTTATCCTCTATTACTGTATAACATTAGTTGTTTCATTGCAGATAGGGATTTACTAACTAGATACTGTGTAGCTTTTGTTTCTCTGTTAACATAACATAACTAGATTTAACTATTCACTATTTAGGTGATGAAGCCATACAACACTCTCTCCAAAGATCAATAGTGGGCATCTGCTCAAAGCTGATCTCCACATCCAGTTTTACCAGTCCTTTGATAATCCACTTGGTTGAGTTCCACCTCTCAGCTCAGTGATATAACTTATGGGTACCCTATCCCAGCTCAGTGTATACTCAAGACAAGACACAATTTGACTTAGACTCTATTTTGTAAAAGTATTTCATGAATGTGAAACTGGACTTATTACTAGCTGCTTAATTAATATTACATGTAGCCATTACCAAAATACATTGGCTTTAATAAATAGTTTAATATTGAGCAGCTTCCTAACCTACATTTATTAATTGTACAAGTTTAGTAACTTTATCAGTCATTTTATAGTCACTAATTTTGATCTGAAATAGTAATAATATATTACCAAGGTTTTGGTCATCCAACCATATTTCAAATTCATTTATTTTGATACACATACTGAATGATTGCTAGTCAGCTAAACAAGAGAAAAACCCCTAAACCTAACTTAATTGCACCTTCATGGTCTGACACAAAGACCCTAGAATCAATCTTGATGATGGATCCAGACCACTACTAAACACAAATCATTTAGCTTGACATTGTAATAAATATCCAAACCATATTAACAGAACAAAATAAGAATTCTGAATAAAATTCTTTATCAATTGCTTACAAGGTTTTGAATCTATTTATAGCAATTTCAGAAAAGTACCTGTTGATTTCAAATTTGAACTATTGTCTGCCAATATGGCGGCTAAAAATAATGGAAGTGATTTTGCCCCCTCGTTTTGTCAAAAGTATTGTCATCAACAGATACTAATCTCTTAAAGTTGACACTTATTGTTTCTTGGTTGCATGATACAAATTAATCTAACTGATCTAATAATTTATAATATTGCTAATCATAATTCTTCTTTGATCTTATTCTTTTTCTGATTTGATGTTAGCAGCTTAGTTGATTTGGATGATTCTACACTTGTATGGGTTTTATTCTAACACCAAAACTATACCAAAATTGTATTGTCATGCAATTAACATGTTTTAGCTCAATTACAAAATTATTTATCATTCTCATGCAGGTTTCCTATTTGGATAGTTGGCATCATGTACAAAATCTTCTAATAAAGTTTTTTTCAAAGTGTATGGAAATGCATACAATAGCATTTACTATATTAAGGAACTGTTAATTTTGGTGGAATGCAAAATATACATTATTTTTTTTATGGATAGAAAAATTTTTAGTCATCAATGCATCATCACAAATGCAACATAAACCCAATGTATACAAACAAGTGTAAGAATGCAAACTAAATAATGTGTGAAATAGCTCCATCTAATATAAATCAATTAATGAATTAGACCCCATAAATATAACAAAAATTATTCATTCCATAAATGTTACAAATGTTGAATCACTAATTAAACCACTCCTTGATATCAGTGAGTCAGCCAAATGTTACAATAACTTCAGGGTGTCCCATTGGAACCAGGTCTGCCTTGCTATAACTACTTTTACACGTCATACATTGTTTTTCAATGATGTAGGCACAATTTTGATTTAATTAAAGATGGTTTCACTTTAAAAACATTTGTTTATTGCCATAAAATGATAAGAATGACACAAATTGGTGACAGGTCATAGATTGAAGGCAATGCATTTTGGACATACAAATGCATCTACATGCAAATAATGAGGTTTTATTTGATAATCTATGCATATTATAATATTTCATGCTTAATTGAGCACATTTTTTAAATTTCCACTTTAAACTAAATTATATATATCAATTTGTGTTACATTGAATATTTTTTAAATCATATTCACTCTAAATTTACTATTTTTATAGATAAGATAAGATAATAGATTCTATATTCAGATAACTGTTTACAATTCAATAACTGAAAAGTTATCTGATTAGCATCATAAATTACAAAAAAATAATGATTCTACAAATAAAATACATTAAAAAAAGTAGCAATTCATACAGGCTATGGATGAATTACTTTATATTGCTATTTTACTGGCGAGTTATCATATAGTCATTGTTGTAAAATTTAAATCCTAACTATGATGTACCTGAGATATATTTTTGCTAAAGGAAGATTTTTAAATGCTTTTTAACAGGTTTCAATTTTTCAATGCTTTTAATTTCTTTAAGTAGAGAATTCCAGGTTTGAATTGCAACATTAATGAAAGATTTCTTCAAAACTTTTTCTTATACTTAACACATGTAAAATATTTATATCTTGAATTCTGTTTATGCACAAATACAGGAATTTAATTGAATTATAACTAGTAGTTTCCTGAAACTATAAATTACATGTTGACTTTTGTTTTGTCAGTAGATATATTATTGCTTTGTATGTGTTTTACAAAATTTCTAGCTCTCAAATTTTTTTGTAAATGTTTTGTTAATAATTAATACAAAATATTTATCATGTAGATTTATGCACCATGCTATCTAACCATGCAGTTGATTATGTAGCATCATCCAAAGCAACTAAGCTGCAAGCGAGGAATAACGTCAAATGATTGATAATAATTAGAATTGATTGTAAAATTTAGTTAATTATCTTAGTTACTTTGTACAATGCAACTAAGCCATAGTATTGTTCAAATTAAGAAAAACTTGTTAGCTGATCAAGTAACATTTGACAAATTATATTGAGCAAAATTATGCTTACGAAGGAACAGCCATATTGGCAGACGAATCATTTAAAATTNGTTGCTTTACTAAATCAAAACAACAAACACTTTACAAAATTGAGTTTAAGTCAGTTACAACTTGGCTTGAGTGCATGCACTGAGTTAAGGTAAGGTACACATAATTAATCCCAGTTGAGCTGAGATGGTGCCGTGGAAGTCATCATTCATGAAGGAGAGGAACTGCCTTGTGGAGATCAGCTTCGGGCAGTAGCCCAATAGAAGAACTGAAGAGGAAACGTCATACAGCTCCGTCACCTATACAGTGATAGTCAATACTCAATTATTTAATTAACATAGCTAGTTAGTTAGAGAGGAAAAGACCGACGATTCATTAACTTTGTAACCCCTCACCTGCAATTTACTGAGTGATAATTATCAGTAATAAGACACGGCGCAAATAGGCCAGGTGGAGGATGTTACAATTATTTCATATTGGCATGAAAGAACTCTGTTTTTACAATAGAATTCACTACTATTAATTTTAGCAGACTGCTATGGAATCAATGAAATGGTTTCACCTCATTAATATTAGCATGGTTAACCTGAACCAATTGATAATAATAAAATTAAAATAATAATAATAATAATAATAAAATTTAATTCAGCTTACAATACAGTAAACTACACTACAAACTACAAAACTAAAAAATAGAAATAATTAATAACATGAGAAATATTGATCTGGGAATATGGCCTACGAGGAGAATAATATTGGTGGATTGTTTTTTCTTAATTATAATTTAGTGCATTCAGTTCTTTTGCTAATGAACTGTTTTAGTGGATATTTTTAAGAGTATTCAATGTGTTGATGCAATGCTTTTTCTTTTGCTTTAATAATGGTAAAAATATTTAATTGTTTAGTAATAAGTTTATATTTAAATGCTTTCTTGCATATGTTGTTAAGCTTAGATAAAGATGTTTCTGATTCACCTGCATATACTTGTATGCTGTAAATTATAATAGAATTAACTAGGGAATTAAATAAAATTTCAGTTTCATCTTGATCTAAAAATCTTTTTACTGTAAATATTATATAGAAATTTCTTATTGATCTATGATAAACTTGAGCAATATGTTTTTTAAATGAAAGCTTGTTATTTATGGTAAATCCAAGATATTTCATTGTTTTTACTGAGGAATAGCAATCAATTTTAGATATATTATTAGTAGTAAGAGACCAGGGCAAGGACGTGCCAATGGGACACTGTGATGAGACACCTATGGCTATTTGCCATGTGGAAATGAAGTAATTCTATTGGACGCCATCTAGTGACTACAAAACTAAATTGAACAAATTAATTTTTTAGACAATTTGTTTAGACCAAAGTGGGAATTTTTGTTTTTTAGGATTTAGGCAAACTGATATTTTTGATGACAAATTTCACTTTGGGCATGTTTGTTGTAACAATGTTTAAACATGCAACACTATGTTTCAAAGAAAATAATTCATAGAAGTAAAATCCAACACTTGTATAGACGTATATTTCAACATGCATTAAAATTAATCAAAGATATAGTATGCAGGAGGTAAAAAAACAGCAATTTCTTTAGCAATTGTGTATAAATTGTACTAAATGTAAAAGTGTACATTACACTATGACTCTGAGTGATGAAGTTCTAAACTGAGGTTGTTGTAACAATGTTTAATCATACAACAAGGAATATAATTGAATAAATATTTGCCCTGCTTAGGAATTACATGTGAAACAAAATGTATTGTACATGAGCTGTTTTTGTGCAGACCAAGTTGTTGTGCAGAGCTTCACCACATGTGCAGAGCTTCACAGAAGCATCACCATTTATTTTTCATAGTTGACATGGGAAATCATGATGCCCAAACTTGTTATCCAGATTATTCAGTACATTGTAAGCTGATGTATCCATAATAGTAATGCATTAATTCATTCTTCCAAAGTTACCCATGCTTCCATGTTGAATTAACCATTCTAAACATGTAAAATGTTTGTAAATAGGTAAACAAAGCTAGTTAATAGCATATTATTCAGACATAAAAAATCCAAGTGCATGGTAATTAGAAGACAAGTTGCTAAGAATTTTGAGAAACAAACATCATTTAAGTAAGCTGATGTATCCATAATAATAATGCATTAATTCACCCATCCAAAATTACTTGAGTGCCCAAAACACTTTTTCCTTTCTACACAACAAATTAAGAGATTCAATAAAGGCAATCATTTATTCATTTGTAGGGATTCCTTTTGTAAAGCCAATGTTATGAAAATTGCAATTGTGCCAGTTGAATGTGTTTGGATATGATGAGGGAGACAGTCAACATTTTCCTTTGATTGACATACTGTAATAATGAATATTTTATCATCCAACAAATGAATAGTTCTTTAATATAGTAAATGTTGTTGTAAGCATTTCACACAACTTGAAAAACACACTAGATTTCAAACAAGGTGTCATGAGAATCAAAACAATATCTGAGATTTATTTATAAAAATAGCTTACCAAAAAGTTTGAAATCTTTATGGGTATTTCTTTCCTCAATGTGAAATTCCATTAATCTGCTTGATGTATAAAGTTGCATGCTTTCATAGACAATGTCAATATTACGTGGTTTTATCTATATTCTATCATTCAAATTTCAAAAATGTATCCAATCATAAAGATTGTTATCTACCAAACATGAAATCTGTTTACAATTATAACAATTTAACAACACTTTCAAATCATATAAACTAGAATTTTTCCCAATTTGGATTATTAACATTGTAAATTTGTTATTAATTCAAAACATTTAAAAATAACAAATAACTTTTTTTATTTTACATTTTAAAAAATTGTTTATACTAAAATTTCATCAGTGTCTTTGATATTAAGAGTTAAATAAACACTGCTAGTATCACTGAAATGAATGAACTCACCATTTGATATATGGAAACTAATTCTAATTCTATCAATGAATAACTTTGAAGTTAACTTGTGAATTATATGAGTCTTTTCATAATTGATGAATGGCTGATCATTTACACTATATACTGCAAATATGGGTTTTGATCCAATAACAGGATGCTACCACTCTGATAATGTCAACAAATAACTATATCAGCATAAATTAAAATATTATGCAGTCCATTTAAAATATCAAAACTATATTTAGCAGTGTTCAAACCATTGACTATTCAATAGTGATGATCAAAACCCAAAATTTCATCTATCTGATTTAATTCAAATTCATAAGACATTTCATTTTTATAAGTACTCTTCCACTGGTGATTTCAAAATCCAATTTCAGTACTGTTGTAATCATTGGCAAATTTTGTGAAAAAGTACTAAATAGTTTTTCAAAACTTTTTTCATCATTTGTTTCAGATTTAACAACTGTCAATTCAATTTTTGTTAAGACTTGGTTAGCAAAGCTAAACACATCTTCTATCTTTTTCACATGGACGCCCTTCACATAAATACCATGCTTATTTCCATTTGCGTTGATGAATTGGTTTGCCCTTTTGAAAAAAATTACTTGCCTTTGGGATATATAATTTTCTTTTTGGTGATTTGTTTTGTCCTTTTGAAAAAAATTATTTGCCTTTGGGATATTTAATTTTCCTTTTGCTGATTTGTTTTACCTATTCTAAAAAAAATTAGTTGCCTTTGGGATATTTAAATTAAATATAAATTTTAAGATCAAATCAATTAATTTTAAAGTACTTGCAGTTGATTAATAGTTTATGAATTTAAAATAAAAACTTTATAATTACTGAGAAAGCATTAACATTCACATTTTTCTTCAGTCAATGAGTAAATTTTGATAATCACACATGAATACATAATGCCATCTCAAAAACAAATCAATTAAATGTCATGAAACTCGCAAAACATTTTTATTTACAAAAAGACTAACACATTTTCATAAAAAAATACATTGAGGCAAAAATGATTAAATTGATTGATTTTACAAAACTCATAGTTGTACACAGTTTGCATGAAGAGAAGTAAATTTTTAAATTAAAAATGAATATCAAAGCTATATAAAATAAATTTAAGAATGTGTATAGTACTTAAACCTTAATTTAATTAAAATATAGTTGTAATTGTTTATGAGATTATAAAAACACAACAGCAATTGTTAAATGATTTAAACTACATTTTGTACATTAGGTATTAAAACAACTAAGGAACATTTTCTAAATATAGAAATAAATAGCATAAATTACAATTATCAGAAGCAGATAAAATGAAATAAATACTTCTTCATGGCAGTTTACTCATTGTATTCAAATATAACATTTATATTTCTCAATATGCAATTAAGAAAACTGGGTTTTAACTAAAATTCCCTATTAAATGTTTTATAGTCATATATAGATTGAGATTTTTAAAAACAATATCCGACCTTTTTAGAGTTTCTAAAGCGTAGCATTAGAGAGAATACCAATACATTTTGAATTTCCCAGTATTTTTCAAATATTTGAGCTTCTAAAATATGTATTTTTATTACTAGATTTAGTTCCATTTTTTGATGTATTGCTATGGGTTTTAATATGGTTTCTTTAATACATGTTTTAACAACATTGAAAAATATTCATTTTGCATAACATTTTGACTTTGCATACACCTCGAATTTACGTTTCTAAATGCATAGATCTTGAAAATATATTCCAAAAAAACTCTAATCAAAATATTTGAATTAAAAATTTATAATATTTTAAGATTTGTTTTTGGATTTATTCTGTCTACAATGTTTTCAGAATGACATGTGATTAGAAACAATTCCCCTTTACAAAATTGATTTTCAACAAGTATAATACAAATTTTTGTTAGCAAAGAAATGTGTGAAATTTTTGTATTATTTTGTAATCACATGAAACAAAGTTAGTAATATTGACTTTTTAAAATACAAAAATAATTTACATTATTGAATGAATTAAAAAGTCACCACTTGAATCATTGTGAAAACTAAATAGTGTGTTAAAATGAAGATATCTTTATGTCATAGGCATTGAACAAAATGCAAACTTCATGACTGTTTTAGTATAAACTTTAAAAAACAAGAACAAAAACATACATACACTTAAATTCGACAATTCCTTGTTGTATATTCAGAGTTTTTTGTATTTTGAAGTGTTAATGGTTTTGTTTTATGTGTTTTATTTAATATCACATTTTAAGGCATTCTACAAATTACATTATGTGGTTGAATGATAAATTTTACTATTTGCTGAAAAGATTACACAATATATAGAACACAAATTAATAAACATTGTTTGGCAAGATGATATCTACAGTTAATTTATATCCTCCTGTACATAAAGTACAAAGTAATCTGTCACTAAAAAAAGTATTCTATATATTGTGTAATCTTTTCAGCAAATAGTAAAATTTATCATTCAAATACATAATGTAATTTGTAGAATGCCTTAAAATGGGTATTTACATGTGATATTAAATAAAACACATAATGACAAAACCATTAATGTTCAAAATACAAAAAACTCTGAATATACAACAAGGAATTGTCGAATTTAAGTGTATGTAAGTAGTAAGGAAATGCCTGGTTTGATATATGCATTTTTCTATAAATGATAATTTTTTAATAACTTTTTAAACTTTTCTATTGATTTTGCTATGAAAAAAGGCATTTTTTAGAAATTCAGGATATTACAGCCAGGGGTAAAAAAACTACAGCCATATGCATATAAATAATTATTCAATTATACCCTCATTTCAATTATATAATAATATGTTTTTGAGCAATTTTTTGCATTTTTTAGAAAACCTGCCTTTTACAGACATCCCAAGAATTCCTGCAACCACTTGTTGTTCAAAATTTTTACATGAAATTCAGTTCTTCTACTTTTAATTACACCCTATTTCTTAAGCAAAATATAAAACCTGTCAAATGTCCTAACAAAGGATTTTTCTTTAAGAAATTACAAGTATTATTAATTGCATAACAATATCCCCTACCCAATCCAGATTCATTGTAAAATTGACCATAACTGTTGTGGAGGATTGAATGTGTATGACAACATTGAATAGTTCCAAATAAATATTCAAATAGGTTTGTTAAACATTCTTCTCCTGGACCAATCAAACCAATTTCCTGGTTGAATTTATCTAATATATCACTTATAGAAAAAGCTAAACAAGACTTGAGAATCACAGGATTTCACTTAGGATAATTAGATTTTTGTATTTTAAAGTTATGTATTACATATTTTATAACTTCTTTTAGACTGGTTAATTCACATTTCCTTGTTTCATTAAGACAACCCATTGATTGCACTCCATAAGTTTTTTCATTATCTCCTGTCTTGGTATTATTTACTGTTTTCAGTATAATTGGTCCACTTACAATTTGAACTGTTTTACTCATTTCTATATAAGAGATTAGAAAAAATTAATTTCAATAATTTGTCTTTGTAAGGAAATATGTCAAATTTTGCAAACTAATCCATTTTATAGGCCCTGTGTCACTTGCAAACAGCCAAAATAGACCATTCTTATGTGAAAAATGACACCAAATTATACCACTAGATGTAGCTAATCCAAATATTAATTTATTATATTCTAAACTATATGCAAGTTCCTGATTAATTTTAATTATATTTGCATGATTTTGCAAGTTGTGCTTATTTCTTTGGCATATTCCTCTCAAGAAAACTTGTGTACCAATTACCTTATATTGCAAATCAGAAATAAAAGTGTTTTAAAATTCAGTATTAAATTCCATTCCTTTAATAATATCACTGTTATCAGTATTTAATTCAATATCATTCCAAAACAAATCAGTGGTGTCAAAATATATATTATTTAAGGAAACAAATGTTTCTTCTATTACTAAATTGTGTACAGACAATTCACCAAATTTACTAATTTGGACATAAAAATCTTTTGATTTTTCACAAACTACTGCAAATCTTATTGGTTTTGGAGGCTAAGCTTCTTTTGGTAAAGTAAATAAAGTCCAGTTGCTAGATAAAATCTCACCAGTTCTAAAAGGATATTTACCTCTAAAATGTACAAAGGTATTAATTATTGCATAGTATACACCATTTTTTAAATGTAACATATTATAATGATTTTTTGATAAGATACAAATTCCTGAAAGTGAAATGTAACTATGTGGATCTCTAACATAAATATAACCATTTTCTATTGAAAATTTATAAAAAACCTTTATCACCATAGGTAGGAAAATCTAAAGCTTGCTCATGGCCTTTAGTTTTAAAAAATTGGTTTTTAAAAGCAGCTCCAGTAGTTTCCAAAGTTTTTATCAAACCAAATAACCATATTTTTTCAGAGAATTGAGATATTGAATAAGCCTTTTCAAAACCATGTTCATAATTCTCTGCAAATGTTTTTCCACCTTCAGTTCTTTCAATTAATTGAATATTCTTTTGGTAACTGTCTTATAAATTTGAATAGAAATTATGCATAGACTCAACACTACATAATTGAGCATTGGATTGTTTAATAATTTGCAAAATCTTGTTTTCATTGTTTGCAAGTATTTCTTCAACATGA
>CABFPE010000030.1:107967-119975 GCA_900660155.1 Hofstenia miamia | reverse complement strand
CTTCCATTTGCTCCTATTTCATCTCCTGTGACTGTCCTCGCTGCCGTAAAACTTGACTTGTTTTTATTTTCTTGTTGTGTATGCCTGCAGCGGCTAAATAAAGTCATTGATTATTATTATTATTATTATTAAATAAAAACAACTATAAGTTTACAGTAGATAAATCTACAGATATAATACCTTATGATTGGTTTAATGCTTATATAGTTGTGAAATTTAAAATAGTTAAACTTGATAACATAGGATTTGTTACTGCAGATAATGTTACCATTAGTGGTAATGTCTACCCACTTTTTAACAGAGTATTTGTGGAATACAATAATACTTCTACTACAAATCTTACAAATTTTTCAAAAGTCGCCCATTTACACAACATTCTTGAGTATTCAGAATCTGATTTGAACACTGTGGAAAATGAATTCTTCTACAAGGACAATAATGATAAGATAGAACTTCTAAAAGATGGAAATGAAACTAATACAATTTTTTATCTCAGTAAAGTTGATTTTTTCAGATGTCTAAGACATAGTATCTTACCTGAAGGCAAGGTTCAAATAAATCTTGAATTAGCAAAAGATGATAATGTAATATTTAATCCAGCAGGAAATGGAAAACTAGTTGTCACTCAATTACGTCTCTTTGTACCACAATTAGCATTCAATCCTAGTGGACGGAAGATGTATTTGAATAGTTTTATAAATAATAAATGGGTGTATATAAGAAACACATTAGAGGAATCTAATCCTATAAATCAACAATCAGGCATATTTAGAATAAGTAATTCAATACAAAAACCTAGATATGTTTTCATCTATACCATCATTGAAGATAAAATTAATGATCAAAGCAAGAATGAACTTGATTTTGATACCTTTAATTCTACTGAAATTTCTTCATGTCAGTTAGAATTAGGAAATGATAATTTTTATCCACAGGTAGAGATTCACCTAACTAGTGAGTTTCCAAGACTTAATACAGAATTTGTTAGATATAATGCTGGTGTCAATGACTTTTCAACAGGTACATTTATTAAGCCTTCTGATTTTAAGGAGAAATATGGAATTATTGTATTTGATTTATCTAAACAAAAGATACATCTCGAAATGCTATCAATGAAATTAGATTTAGATATACTTTACATGGTGCCATTTAAATTCTATGCATTGATTATGTATGAACAAGATATATCTGTGAATACTACATCAAATCGAACTACTTTAACATTTTAAGGAAAAATAATTTTGGAGAAAATATTTTCTTTTTCTTTAATGTAATTGCATTACCATGCTATTAAGAATTCTTGCAATTTTCAAAAAAATTCCTTTATTAGGACATACTTCTGGGTTTATATTTTGCTTAAAAAATAGAATTTGAAGGTCAATTTTCATTCAGTTACAATGCTAATTGTGATCAACTTTATTCATTCTTTATATTTTTATTGAGACCTGTACCTAAACCCGACCCGACCCAAGAGATATGAGAATTTTCCATATGGATTCTTTTAAATATTTTGATTTAAATTTGAAGTTTTAAATAGTTTGGTTGTTCATTCAAATAATTATATTCAAAATATTAAATTTTAATTTGATGGACATCTACATATTGGTGTCAATTAACAACATATGTTAGTATCCTTTTGATACATTTATCAAGTGTAACATTAAAGTTATGTAGCTGTGTCTATTCTGGTTGTACATGGATGAAACTTTTGAATTAAGTTTGATTGATAGTTGCATATCAATGTCAATTAACAACATATGTTAGTACTTTTTTGTATAAGTGGATATTACTGACATAGTACTGATGTAAATCCTCCTACGTCTTATGCACATGTTACAAAGCTAGCATTTTCCATTTTTTCAATGAAACATAATATAGTGCTGATGTAAATCCTCCTATGTCTTATGCACATGATATCAAGCTGGCATTTTCTATTTTTTCAATGAAACATGTAAGTATTTACCTTTATTTATTTATTACTAATAGAATTATTTATTGAATTTGTTAATTTTTATTAATTTAAAAGATTTTTTTCTCTAAGTTCTAATTTGCTTAAGGTTTTTATAAAGTTTCCTTTCAATTCAGAACAATTTATGTTTTCTAAGTACTACATTGACGTATCTATTTTTAATGATTGATTATGATTGAGCATTTAGATATATTTTCCGCCTCAATGTTTTCACAAATTACATATTCTTAAACTATGATTTCTAGGTCCAGCTTTCGTATATCTATATTATGAATATGATTTATAAAAATTTAATAACTTTAATTTACAGATGTTTACTATGAAATGTTTATTAAAGTCTTCAACAAACAGCATTGTTATGGATAGCGACGAAGTTGGAAGTGATTTCCAATATCGGTTTCAAACTTCCCTAAATTATATGAAAAAAAATAATAAAGAGGACTCTTCCAAAATCGAGAAATTAAAAATGATTAAAGAAATTTTATTAAACTCTCGGAGCAATTGTCCATCATATATAAACTTTGAGAATCACAAATCTGACAAATGCCCAAAGTCAATTAAAAAATATTGGTGAAGAAGTGGAGTACAGTAAATCAAGAAACGTGTTTCTTGCATCATGTGCAGGTAATATTTTATACCATGGCAAGCTTCAATGTATTAAAGAGAAAGAGCTTTTTTCTACATTTTTACAAACTGCAACAATAAGTGGTACATGGGCAAATCTTAAGAAGATATTCAACCTTAATTCTTGAAAATTTAAATTACTTTGAGGAATTTTGGTAAAGACTATTTATTGGCGATGGTCCCTATCTCTATTATACAATTTTATCTATTATTTACACAATCATTTTGTGAAAATTCACTATTAATTCTAACCAAACAAAACACATGTATTTTATAAGATAGATTTGTATAGATATGCAACAGCTGCAAGAGTGGAAGTATACTTCCGTTCTAATGGATTGGGTAGGGGATATTGTTATGCTATTAATAGTACTTGTAATTTCTTAAAGAAAAATACTTTGTTAGGACATTTGACAGGTTTTATATTTTGTTTAAGAAATAGGGTGTAATTAAAAGTAGAAGAACTGAATTTCATGTAAAAATTTTGAACAACAAGTGGTTGCAGGAATTCTTGGGATGTCTGTAAAAGGCAGGTTTTCTAAAAAATGCAAAAAATTGCTCAAAAACATATTATTATATAATTGAAATGAGGGTATAATTGAATAATTATTTACATGTGTATGGCTGTAGTTTTTTGGCCCCTTGGCCGTAAAATCCTGAATTTCTAAAAAACGCCTTTTTTCATAGCAAAATCAATAGAAAAGTGTAAAAAGTTATTAAAAAATTATCAATTATAGAAAACTGCATATATCAAACTGGGAATTTCCTTACTACTTACATACACTTAAATTCGACAATTCCTTGTTGAATATTCAGATTTTTTTGTATTTTGAACATTAATGGTTTTGTTGTTATGTGTTTTATTTAATATCACACGTAAATACCCATTTTAAGGCATTCTACAAATTACATTATGTAGTTGAATGATAAATTTTACTATTTACTGAAAAGATTACCCAATATATAGAACGCTTTTTTTGGTGACAGATTACTTTGTACTTTATGTACAGGAGGATATAAGTTAACAGTAGACGTCATCTTGTCAAACGATGTTTATTAATGTGTGTTCTATATATTGTGTAATCTTTTCAGCAAATACTAAAATTTATCATTCAACTACATAATGTAATTTGTAGAATGCCTTAAAATGGGTATTTATGTGCGATATTAAATAAAACACATAAAAACAAAACTCTTCAAAATACGAAAAACTCTGAATATACAACAAGGAATTGTCGAATATAAGTGTATGTATGTTTTTCTTTCTTGTTTTTTAAAGTTTATACTAAAACTGTCATGAAGATTGCATTTTGTTCAATGCCTATGACGTAAAGATATCTTCATTTTAACACACTATTCAGTTTTCACAATGATTCAAGTGGTGACTGTTTAATTCATTCAATAATGTAAGTTATTTTTGCTTTTTAAAAAGTTAATATTACTAACTTTGTTTTTATGTGATTACGAATTACTATAAAATTGTACACATTTAATATCCTTGCTCAAAAAGACAAAAAAATCATCAAAAGGCGACTATCAAGAAGAATTAAAGAACATGAGACAAGTTCTAATATATCTAAACATTTAAAAAATTGCAGACTAAACTTTGAAACAAAAATATTACATCAGACCTCACGATCAAGTAATTTAAAAATTATTGAGAGTATTTTCATAAAATCCTTGCAACCAAGTTCAAACACAAAAGAAGACTATATTTATAAATTAAATTTACCACTTTTTAAAATTTAAAAAATTATAATTATTATTGTAAAATCTAGTAAATTTAGAGCTTGTTGTATGTAAACATTGTTACAACAACCTCAGTTTAGAACTTCATCACTCAGAGTCATAGTGTAATGTACACTTTTACATTTAGTACAATTTATACACAATTGCTAAAGAAATTGCTGTTTTTTTACCTCCTGCATACTATATATATATCTCTGCATGTTCTTATTAAGGTTTGAACACTGCTAAATATAGTTTTGATATTTTAAATGGACTGCATAATATTTTAATTTATAAACCTCCTGCATACTATATCTTTGATTAATTTTAATACATGTTGAAATATACGTCTATACAAGTGTTGGCTTTTACTTCTATGAATTATTTTCTTTGAAACATAGTGTTGCATGTTTAAACATTGTTACAACAAACACGCCCAAAGTGAAATTTATGGTTGGTACTTTNTTTTTAAAATTTAAAAAATTATAATTATTATTGTAAAATCTAGTAAATTTAGAGAGAATAATTTGTAAAACTGACGATGACTTTGTAAGTTAAAATATATCTCTGCATGTTCTTATTAAGGTTTGAACACTGCTAAATATAGTTTTGATATTTTAAATGGACTGCATAATATTTTAATTTATACTGATATAGTTACTTGTCAACATTTTCAGAGTGGTAGCATCCCGTTATTGGATCAAATACCCTTATTCACAGTATATAATGTAAATGATCAGCCATTCATCAATTATGAAAAGACTCATATAATTTATAATCCAACTTCAAAGTCATTCATTGATAGAATTACAATTAGCTTCCATATATCAAATGGTGAGTTAATGCATTTCAATGATACTAGCAGTGTTTATTGAACTCTTAATATCAAAGACACCGATGAAATTTAAGTATAAACAATTTTTTAAAATGTAAAATAAAAAAAGTTATTTGTTATTTTTAAATGTTTTGTATTAATAACAAATTTACGATAGTAATAATCCAAATTGTGAAAAATTCTAGTTTATATGATTTGAAAGTGTTATTAAATTGTTATAATTGTAAACGGATTTCATGTTTGGTAGATAACAATCTTTACGATTGGATACATTTTTGACATTTGAACAATAGAATATAGATAAAACACCGTAATATTGACATTGTCTATGAAAGCATGCAACTTTATACATAGAACGGATTAATGGAGTTTCTCATTGATGAAAGAACTACCATAAATATTTCAAACTTTTTGGTAAGCTATTTTTATAATTAAATCTCAGATATAGTTTTGATTCTCATGACACCTTGTTTGAAATCTAGCGTGTTTTTCGAGTTGTGTGAAATGCTTACAACAACATTTACTATATTAAAGAACTATTCATTTGTTGGATGACAAAATATTCATTATTACAGTATGTCAATCAAAGGAAAATGTTGACTGTCTCCCTCGTCATATCCAAACACATTCAACTAGCACAAGTGCAATTTTCATAAAATTGGCTTTACAAAAGGAATCCTTACAAATAAATAAATGATTACCTTTATTGAATCTCTTAATTTGTTGTGTAGAAAGGAAACAGTGTTTTGGGCACACAAGTAATTTTGGATGGGTGAATTAATGCATTACTATTATGGATACATCAGCTTACTTAAATGATGTTTGTTTCTCAAAATTCTTAGCGACTTGTCTTCTAATTACCATGCACTTGGATTTTTTATGTCTGAATAATACGCTATTAACTAGCTTTGTTTACCTATATACAAACATTTTACGCGTTTAGAATGGTTAATTCAAAATGGAAGCACGGGTAACTTTGGAAGAATGAATTAATGCATTACTATTATGTATACATCAGCTTACAATGTTTTGAATAATCTGGATAACAAGTTTGGGCATCATGATTTCCCATGTCAACTACGAAAAATAAATGGTGATGTTTCTGTGAAATTTTCCTAGATGTGGTGAAGCTCTGCACAACAACTTGGTCTGCACAAAAACAGCTCATGTACAATACATTTTGTTTCACATGTAATTCTTAAGCAGGGCAAATATTTATTCAATTATATTACTTGTTGTATGATTAAACATTGTTACAACAACCTCAGTTTAGAACTTCATCACTCAGAGTCATNTTTTTGTTATGAAATCAAGTAAGATAAGATAAGATAAGATAAGACAATCTTTATTAAGAGAAGGTAAAGCAATTAATACAAACTGATGGCTTCTCAAAATAGCGTCATTAAAAAAAATAAAACAAAATCATACTATTTACAAACCTATACATTGCTAAGAAGGCTAAGAATAAGTCTACATTCTAGTAATTGTGTAATTGCTATTATAGAATTTGTACCCTGTCCAAGATCTTCCTGAGATGAATTTTTGCTTTAGAATAGATCTTTTCACACTATTTCGGAATTCTTTCAGTTTTGTAATATGCTTAATTTCGTTAGGTAGATTATTCCATTGCCTTGTGGCTACGTTTAAAAATGAATTTTCTTTGACTTTACGTCTGAACCTAGTGACAACATATTTCTTAGACCGTCTATTGAAAGTTTTCTTGAATTCAGGGAGATTTATCTTATCATAAGGCGGAATTTCGTTAGCAGCTTTGAAAAATAATGTAGCAATATTGATTTGTATTAATTGTTGAGGAGAAGGACACGTTTCCAAAATATAATTTTTGGTGTTACTAGAATTTCTTTTGCAAACATTTAAAGCCCATTTATATTGCAGCTGAAGTTTATTTATCAATGATGTGCTCAAATTTGAAAATAGTACACTCCCGTAATTTAGGTGGCTCATAACAAATGCGTGGAATAGCTGAATTATTGCATGAGGAGGTAATAGGTCAGCAACCTGAGAAATAGTTCTTATGCCAGCAGCAATTTTTTTCTGTGTAGATTTAATGTGCTCGGAAAAAGAAAGTTTTGAGTCAATTATTATTCCTAAATATTTGAAAGTATCACTTGTAGAAATAATTGCATTTTTTATAGTCAAATTTTTATTTGTATGCAAGTTATTGTTGAAAAAGGGGTTCATTATACAAAATTGCGTTTTCTCGGCATTAATGCGTAATTTGTGCATAGCGAAATAATGGCTTAGTGACTGGCAGTTGGATTCCACTTTTTTTATTGCAACATCTAATGACTTGTTGGCGGAAAATATACAGGTATCGTCTGCATATTGTATAAGATTGCAATTAGTATAAAAGTCCATATCATTGACATAGATATTAAACAGAAGAGGTCCAAGAATTGTTCCTTGCGGAACACCTTTTTCAATATACAGCCAGTCTGAAAGTACTGAGTTGATTTTAACTCGTTGTTTCCTATTACTTAAGAAACTCGCAATTAAACTAGTACTATCGAGGGAGAATCCCATACGTTTTAGTTTTTTTATTAGTATGTCATGGTCGATTGAATCAAATGCCTTAGAGAGATCTAAGCATGCAATAGCAACATATTGTTGATCATCCAATGAATTTCGCCAGTTCTCTGTTGCCTGGATAAGTGCATCATTCGTTGAAAAACTTCTTCTAAATCCAAATTGGGTTGCAGAGAGCCGATTATGTTTTTTAATATGCTCGAACATTTGATTGAATATTAGTCTTTCAAAAACTTTACTTATTGGGGTCGTGATTGAAATAGGCCTATAATTTAGTGGGCATGTTTCATCATTTTTTTTGTAAAGCGGAGTAACATGTGCTTCTTTTAAGCAGTCTGGGAATGTTTTGGATTTAATGCATTCATTAAAAATGTAGTTAAGAGGAATATTAATTAAGTGTGCGATTTCCTTAAGTATCCATGTGGGAATATTTGACGGCCCACTGGATTTGCCGGATTTTAATTTATTTAAGGCTTTGAGCATTTCATAACTAGTCGTAAATCTAAAGGTAAAATCGTGTGCATAAAGCTTTTCATTTTCAATATATTTTACATTATCCCCAGAATAGTTGCCCAAATTTACGAATGATTTGTTTAAAATATTGGAGATGTGATAAGGATCCTTCTGCAATTTGCCATAGTCGTCTGTTATAGCTATGATCTTATTGGTGACCCGTTTATTGCGATTTGTCAGATTATGAATAAAACTCCATTTAGATTTTTGGGATAGCATTCCATTATATTCTTTTTTTATGTACGTATTATAGGCCTTACGATTTGCTATGTTACAGATGTTTCTAGCTCTCTTGTAGCGGTTAAAATTTCCTTCACATTGGTTATTTAAGAAATTTTTATATGCTTGATTTTTCGCGCGAATGAGTGTTTTACAGTCGTCGGTAATCCACTCCTTAGAATTTTTTGAGTTATCTTTTGCTTTAGAGTTATTAGGATTTAATAAAACACGTTGTTCAGGGCAATATAAGTTGACATAATATTCAAGAATTTTTAAAAGCTTACTCATCATTGCATTGGGTTCGGTTGCTGTATAAACACATTGCCAGTTCTGATTTGAAAGTGCTAATTTTAGATTATTTAGATTATCCTTATTTCGAATACGGGTTGTAATCCATGTTTTCGATGTGTTTTCACTAGTCTTAGGTACACTGATTGATATTATGCAATGATCTGAGAAAGGGCATTCCCATGAGTAAAATTTAAAATTAAAATCAGATATTTCGGATGTAATGATGTAGTCGATTATTGTCTGAGAGTTATGAGTAAGTCTAGTGGGAATTTTCGTGTTTGCAGACTTCAAATTATACGCATTTAGTAAAGAATCTAATTTTGATTTTTCAGAGCCGACAAGATAGTTAATATTCCAATCTCCGAGCAAGAGAACATCCTTATTTTCAGCACAAGCGATGGATAATTAAGTTTCCATTTGTTTGATAAATTCTGTCAAATACTTTTTTGAAGGGCAATATGACACATTGTATAATATTTTATCATTTTGTCTAGATTACAAAACAATAAATGACTGCTAAAACTGAATTTTGATGTCTCTTTTGATATAATTGATAGGTATACCTCATTCATGCTAAACTTTTTGTTCATATTGTCATAACGATTTGCTATGTCGATCTCAAGGTTCCCTATGTCGGTTTCAAGATTTCGTATGTTGATAAAAAGTACCAACCGAAATTTATCATCAAAGATATCAGTTTGCCTAAATCCTAAAAATTTTGGTCTAAGCAAATTGTCTAAAAAATTAATTTGTTCAATTTAGTTGTGTCGTCACTAGATGGCGTCTAGTAGAATTACTTCAATTCCACATGGCAAATAGCCATGGGCGTCTCATCACGGTGTCCCATTGGCACGTCCTTGCCCTGACCTCTTACTACTATTATCAAAATTTTTTCTCTTCAATGGTATAATCATTTCCAGCGGCTTTCTATAATTAATTTCAAATTTGTTTTCTTCATACCAAGATTTGATCTTATCCTTAATTAAATGTGTTAAGTCTAAATTTTCAAGAGTTTCAAATCAAATCAGTGTATCATCAGCATACTTAATAATAAGACCATTTGTAATATTTAAAGAGTCACAATTTAAAGAATCAATACATATATTGCATGGTATAAAAGAATTTATCGAATTTATAACTAATCAACTCACTTTGTCAAGTATAGAAAGATAGTTAAAAGCAGGGCAGTTTGGCGATTTCAAAAAGTCTACACACTAATTGCAGGGTGTGTCACATACTTTTTCCATCTTTTGTTTTCACTAGATATGTATATTATAGTATTTCACAGTTAACTGAGCATGTTTTTTACATTTTCACTTTAAAATGAATTTATGCTATGGGATTTTATACATCTTGTTTTTCATTACTTATATTAAATGACGTTTGTTTCTGAAAATTCTTAGTGATTTGTCTTCTAAATACCATGCGCCTTTATTTTTTGCTGTGAATGATACACTATTACCTAACTTTGTTTACCCATTTACATACATTTACACGTTTAGAAAGGTTAATTCAACATGGAAGTATGTGTAATTTTGGATGAGTGAATTAATGCATTAGTATTATGGATACATCAGCTTACAATGTAGTGAATAAACTGGATACCAAGTTTGGGCGTCATGATTTCCATTGTCAACTACGAAAATAAATGGTGATACCTCTGTATAAAATTGCTAGATGCGGTGAAGCTCTGCACAACAACAGCTCATATACAATACGTTTTGTTTCATATGTGTGTAATGCTTAAGCACAGCGAATATTTCTTCCATTTTGTATTTTGGATATTGGTGAAAACAAACTTGCTTTTGTCATGTATATCAAACATTTCAATTTTTTATTGATTTATCATGGGTATATTTCATATGCTTGTTATTAAGTTTAGCGGATATTTTCTATATTGTTTGTGAAAATTTACATCTATTTCATACGTCTATAGTGTTTAAGTTTAGTGAAATACTTCTCCACTTTGTATTTGGATATTACCAGAAAATTAGTTATGCATCTATCAATTATTTTCCTTGAAGCATAGTGTTGCATGTTTAAACATTGTTATAACAAACACGCCTTAAGTGAAATTTGGCATCAATTATATCACTTTGCACCAATCCCAGAAAAAAAATAAAAACTTCGTCAAAAAAATTAATTTGCTCAACTTAGTTTTGTCAAAAATATTTCGTTGCTAGATGGCGTCCAATAGAATCAGTCCATTTCCACATGGTAAATAGTCATAATTGTTACATGAACTTCAGGGTGTCGCATTCGGAAGGGGTCATGCCCATCTTAATTACTGCGCAAGGTTTCATGCACTTTTATGTTTAGGAACCGTACATAGAATCAATTGCAAAATAAGCCTTGTAAACTCATTGGGATTAGTTCGCAAAAGTGCAAATGCAGATTTAAATAGAATTATTGACTAGTTATGCAGCTATATGGCATTTCTAGAACTCCCATCAAATATTAAAATAAAAAAGCTAATAAAAATACTATTATAGTTAAAGACAATCTATTTCTAAAAACACAATAAAATTATAGTAAAAATGATTCTAATACAAATTGGTTTAAAATAAAACTAAAAATTACAAAATTCAGCAGGATTTAATCCGTCAAAATTGCACAGACGATATTGATTTCTCTGACAATGTATTTATACATTTGGGAAGGGGTGTTTCTTCTGGCGATGGAGTGCTTTAGTCATGTCCAGAATTAAAACTTATGGAACTAGCAGCGGATGATGAGCCTAAAAAATAAAATTTGAATACAAATTATTTTCAAAGGTGAAAAAGATCCCCAAAACCTGACGACGAAGAAAGAATTTGCATTACTAAACAGGATCACGCACATCACTTCGTTTGATAAAACTGGGAACTAATTTCACTAATTTATATTTGATCTAATCACTTAGTGCAATTTAACAATCAGGTTTGTTTAAACTTATAGCCATGCTATGTAGTTTAAGTACTATAAAAAGATATAATATACAGTCGCGGCCACTGGATAACATCACATAATGCTAAAAGTATATTTTCATTCATGCAAGCAATTCATTATAACTGCAGGTGAGTCGGATGATAAGTGGAATGATTTACGCTCTGCCAATGAGAATAAAGCAAAATAAAAAACATTTAAATAAATTAAACACATACGCAACGTATATCACATGTTTAGAATGGACAAGAATAAAGATGTGTTGTATACAATTTATTATATTAATAATAAAGTGATGCTAATCCATTGGCCGCCACTATATATATATATATATATATAGAATGCTCCTGACAGAGA